>JAEIFU010001184.1:0-78439 GCA_018904235.1 Lordiphosa stackelbergi | reverse complement strand
TACACAACAAAAGTACCGTACAACAAAGTACACAAAGTTACTCCTCAAAAGTACGGTACATTTTCGATTTCGTACGGTACGAAATCCCAAGTACGGTAAATAATTTGTAACGCACCGACCAAAAAAAGGAAGTACGCTAAATAAGTATCGAACTTTTTTGTGTTCAGCACTCGTGCGTACTAAACAATTTTAGTTAACCACAATTAAGTACAAAAGGGTTTTTAGTTAAGTACACGGGTGGAAAACGAATTGGTTACAGACTTTGTGATAGGGAGGTATTTAAACCATTTACCGTGACTAAAGACTTATTAAATAAAGAAAAAAACCAAAGAGGATAAAAAATAGTAATTATGAAAACGCTTAATTCAACCAAGTGAAAAATCATGTCAGGATCAATGCATACGCAATGGCAGCTAAGGGATTCCATGGTAACAAAACCGCGATATGCTTAAGAAACAGATTTTCAAAGACACAACACTATAACTGCATTGCCCAATCTATGACAATACTGAACCGCGTTAAATACCACGGATGACCAAGGGTAGAGAAAAGAACCACAGCTGGCGAAAGTAGCTGAAGTACCTTTTTAGCTGTGCCACCCAGGTGTCCGTGGACCGCGCATTCCAAAGCCTTACCGAATATTTGCACAAAATTGCGTAATAGATTTAGTGCTGATCCCCTAGAGAACATATTAATTGTAAACTTAATACTAAATTGCTCAAATATTATAATCATTGAATAAAGAACACTCACATTATTGAACTGTTTTTGAATAACGCTTTTATTCATTACATCTGGGCACGCTGCCACATTTGGTGTTTTTGCACCAAAACTGGTGTTTTTTTTCTTGGTGCACTGGCACTTTTTATTGGATTTGGCTCTGTTTGCTTATAATTAATTGGCTTAAGGGAAAAAGTTGGAACATTATTTAGCACCTAATGTAGATCGATATTTCTCTCAACTCTGAAAACTATCGAAACACGGCATTCAACTCTGTAACAATTGAAACCTATGTCCATCGCCAATACTAGGAATTTACTTTTACGGTTTTGTGCCGGTGGCGGCTGCGAAAATGTTGAAAAGTAATTAGATTAAGTTGTTAGCTAATTTGGCGAAAAATGGACAGTTCTCAGGTACTAAACAAAAAGAGTTTCTGAAAGCATTTTATAGCGCCTGTCGCATAATTAAATTTTGTCTTAGAGTTGTTGCATTCGCCCACCGCAAATTTCGGTCGGAGGGCTTCTGATCGTTTTCGCTGCTGGCTACGAAATAATGATGGAAGTGCATTTGCGCCGCTTCGTGACAAGTGCTTACTTAACCATCTAACCGGCCTCCAAAGACACGACAGGCTAGGTGTGCATATCAGAATATGAAGACAAAGGAAAACCAAGTAAAAAGATATGGCTTTACAAGTGAAAACCACACAACAAGTTGTTCACAATGCGGAATATGCGCTTATAATGTCTTTATGATGCACAATCTTCCATTTGTATTGATGGACTTTTCGCCAAATTTGTTGCGGGTGTGCTGTCCTGACTGAAAATTGCTATGTACATCAAATGTGGGCGAACCAAGGTAACGCAAATGTCCAAGGAACTTGGCAAGAAATCCATAAAACGCGTTGTAACTGGGAATTAAAAATCTCGAAGTTTTCCTCAATTGTCGACGAAACAACTGATGTGGCAAAACCGAAAGGCCCGTGTTAGTGCCACCTCATTTTCACGCCTAACAGGTATGATAAAAGACATATTTTAATAACACTGATTGAGTTAGAAAATGCAGAGTCGATTTATATAGGGCAGTAAAATCATTGTCGTAATTTCTAGCGAAGAAACCGATATAACGCCACTAATTAAAACTTTGAGTACTTATGTGAATTTGATCCAGAGATGAAATTATTTCTCAATGGGCCATCCCTCTCTCTCTCCCCTCTCTCTCTCTCTCTCTCTCTCTCTCCTCTCTCTCTCTCTCTAAGATTGTGCGGCGTTGGTTGTGAAAGGGTGGGTGGTGGGTGGCGGGGGTGGCCGGGAGTGATTCAGATTCACTTATTTGCTCATAACTTGAGAACCGCTCGTCCGATCTTTATCATTTCTTTGGCAAATCGATACATATTCCTAATGACTAACTATCTCTAGAAGGTACAAATCATCTATCTACAAAACTGTGGGAGATATGACGTTTTTTCAAAATTGTGGGGCGGGAGGGGGCGTGGCAAAAATTGAAAATAAACTTGATCTGCCTGCAAGTATAAGAAGCATTTGTCCCATACATGTCAAACCTCTATCTCTTACCATCTCTGAGATCTGTTTGTTCATACGGACGGACAGACGGACAGACAGACGGACAGACAGACGGACAGACGGACATGGCTATATCGACTCGGCTGTTGATGCTGATCAAGAATATATATACTTTATAGGGTCGGAAATGATTCCTTCTCCCTGTTACATACTTTTTGCACAAACTTAATATACTGCTATGTACCTTCGGTACAGAGTATAAAAAAAAGACATATTTGTGGAGAGACGCGGGAAAAAAAAGGCGGGTTAATATTGGAGTGTTTTAGGAATTTGGTGGGTTTTGTGAGAGAACTATTGTTCCCTACCACGCTCCCGTTTTATGGACACAAACTGAATGACACTATCTCAAAACACGCGTGGCATGTGGGCTATGACATTGAAAATATAGTAGAAAAGCAACTGACCACAAGGGGTGATTAAAATATTAGCATATTATAAAATAGAGCCTGTTTTGTTTTCATAGTGGTAAGAGGAAATTAACTCCAGAAAATTTTTTTTTTTTATTTTTTCAGTTTAAGAAAACACATAATAAATGAGAAGATTGTGCTATTTTACGTTATTGTCAAAAATATATATTGAAAACATAACATGAAAAAGCAAGGAAAAAAATTTTGGCTCTTTTGTTTATAATAATGGTGCTAACTAGTAATATTTAAAAATAAAAATTTTTATGTTGGTTTTTAATATATTTATTTTTTTAATTTATATAAAGTGAATTCTATTAATTTATACAAATTTAAGAAAAATGTTAATGTATCCATGGTTGTTATTTCTCGACACGTATTTATTCAGAGTGAACCCTGCTTACAACATCAACTCTCACTTTTTGGGCCTCGCCTTCTAAACAATGCTTGCTGCCTACCAGAACAAACACTTGGTCAACTAGAGCGAGGCCAAAAAGTGAGAATGTATTGGTGTGCGAAAATAAAGCGACGGGAATTCGCTTTGACCTGACCGCATCAAAGGCTAGCCAGCGACTGAAAGGCTTTTTGCTCTCTTCTCCTCAGCTTGGACATGCGTTAAGCTTTTGTATGTGTAAAAAGCGAACTGTCTTCGCCCCCTGGGGGATCCGGCGACCAACGCTGCTCTATATTCTCAGCCTGCGCCTGCTGAGAACAGAAAAAAATGGCCATTGTGTTGAGCTTTGAAGCTCTATATCAGCGATTGTCAAACCTGACCAGCAGGGACCGAACACATTTCGCTATTCACATGACAACAAGCGCTGGCCAAATCGAAAAAAACAGGTCGAGCTTTTTTTTAAAATATTTCCTCTTTTTGAGTCAAAGCGTTTGCTTAAGCCAGGAGTCGTCAAAACACACATGCTTATTTTTGCGTTGCGTGTTTTTTTTTAGATCACCGAGAGCGTGCTCATTTAGATAATTATAAACATGGGGGGAAAGACCTCTGGGTTTTTAGATTATTTGAACTTGTTATTCTTCATTTAACGATTTGCTGATAGAAATCCATCTAAATCAAAACTCAACCACAGAACTCTTTTAAATATGTTTAATTCAAATGATCATCTAACACACCTTACTTATAGCCTGTGCGAAAATCTCATCCATTCCATCTTTCCCTTACTCGGCTCTCACACAAAATAAAACCTTCAAACCTTAACGTATAATATACCTGAATCGTTCATAATCCAATTTTGCACATTGTGTTGCCATTCTGTGTGGCGGCAGAGAACGCCTCCCAGCAGCAGTTTGTATTTATGAATGTTTTTTTTTTTTAAATTTATTGCATTTCATTTGAGATCCGCTTCAATCAAAATTTTATGTCAGAGATTAACGATTAAAGTCATTAGCAGTTAAGATCGAGATCAGTCAAACAGTTGATGTGTCGTACCGGAGAACAGACAGACCCAGATACACACAACACACACACGCGCGCACACGGTGTATCTGTGTGCCAGACAAAAGGCAATACAGTTCATTCTTTTATCGCTTTTGGCATTTTTAATGTTGTGGCTGAGGTTTGCCTCGGGTTTATTGTTTCGAACGGGGCCAGGACGACTGAGAGCTCTGCGCTGGCTCTTGATATGCGCATATTAAAAGGGCAAAGTTATAAAACATTAGCGCATATTAATCATTTCATTTTGAAGTTTTATACGAAAATCCATTTATTTAGTTTTTGTTGTTGGTTTGCTTGAAATGCCACTCCAGCTCCAGCGAAATTCAATTAAAGGCTTGATGTAACATTCCGGGAATGGAGAAGTGCATTACACGGAGGCCCCCAGATGATGATGCTGCTGCTGCTGCGGCTGCTGCGTCGTCAGAATGTCTCGCGCCTCTTTATGTGGGGAGAACTGTCAAAATATTGACAGCCGCATCCGTTATGCTTTTTTGCCCAAATTGATATTCTATTTTTAAATGGCCCGCTCCACGCACTGCCACTGCCGCTGAACTATAGGTGATATTCTGGTTATTTTTGGCAAAATTAGTAGAAGCTTTTGGATAAGGAAGTTGCTATAAATGTCATAGAATTGTAATTGCTATTCGCTAACCGTTTTTCAACTGTTACAAATTCGCCATTCCCCCGGGCCATTTTAGCTTTTTTCCCCGCTAAAAAGCTAGATTTGAAATCGATATGTTATCGAATAGCTGAGTGTCAGCAATAGGAACAGCAGAAGAAGAATTCTTTCGTCCCCTTTCGCTTGGACTGCCAGCAATAATGTATCCGTATCAGGCTATACCCGGGAACTCTTCCCCTCTTTGTGGTGGTTGTTGTTATTTGACAAATGATTTTCTTCATACTTTTTAGTGTCCTCGGTTTAACAGCCAAATTTTTATTTTAAACCCTTTGAAACTTTTTGCCCGAAAAGCTTTCAAAATTTCCTACAGTGCGCAGCGACTTTGACTTCATTAAAAACATTTCGTAAAAAATCTAAACAAAAAAAGTTAATAATGGCCGCTGCCACCGCCGCCGACCGACGATGTTGTAATCATCATCATTGACAAGCTCCTGACAGTTAGCCCAATGAATGAATCTGTCCGATTTGCTTCTAACTATCTCGGTTGGTCTTTTCACAACTAATTTGACTATATAAAAAAAAAACAATCTTATATCCAGGGGCAATCCTAAAATTATTAATGAAACTGGCAGCTTTTTTATGCTTTTGCTCGTCTCTCGGTCTCTTAAGGCCGCTGGCCAACTTTGGGTGAGTGTGTGAAACGATTCCACTTGGTTGGTTAGACTAGACTAAATCATCATCAATTATGGGCAAATGCTTTCGAGTTCATTCATATCCAACCAATCTGCTTGAATCAATTCGACTTTGGCTATGGCACATCAGCTGGCCCAGGGGCCAGCAACGCTTAACAGGTAAACAGATTGTTAGTTCATAGCCACGAAATCGCTTTCTCACACGTTTCGGTCGCTCGAATTGACAAATTGCATTTTCTGAATTAATGATAGCAGCTTAAATGGCATTTTATTAATTAATAACCCAAAACGATTGCTCTCGGCTGGCATAACTCGTCGCATTGAGATGGTAAATAGCTGATCAATTAAATGTAATTAAATTCGAATTCTCTGTTTTGATATACCATTAAAAAGGGGGAGGGATTCAGTCTGATTTAAATGATTTTCCACGTTTTCTTTTCTTGTTGTTGAGTTGGAACAGGTAAAAGGGGCGTAATACGATTAACGATTAAGGTAGGAGGATATTCAGAAAACTATAGTGGATCGAAATGAAGGCTTCTTTTAAATTCAGAATCCAAAATCCAGAATTCAAATACGATTTTTAACTTGTTACGGAAGATACTAAGTACGTTTCGAACTATTTTAAAATTAAGTCAAACTAAAGTCAAACCCTATAAACTCTTAAAAATTAGTACAAAATATTCCTTATTTAAGTCAAACAAATTCTAAAGTCCACCCCAATGCTAACTCGAAACAAAAGATGAGTGCATCAAACTATGATCAAAAACATTGACAACTTATCTATTTGCATTTCATGTTGCTGGGTTTATAATATAAAGAATGGATTAAAATAACTAAGTGAGGGAGGGTCAGATTTGTTAGCACTTAGCAAGACCCATCGACCACATGACCCCATAGGTGAATAAAAAGACACCAAATATCAAACAATGATTCATTGAGCTTCTGGAAGAGGAGCTGATCACTCAAATATATGCAAGTAAAAACAAGCCGGTAAATTTAAAAGCTATTTCCAATTGGTTTTAGAAATGAGGTCTTGAATAAAAGATAGGCTGGAAAGGTTCAAGCAGTGTTACCTTGCTATTAAATTTTTCAAAATGATACCAATCTTAAAATTGTCTAACATTGTTTAGCCATTTGTGGCTATTTCGTTAAGTTAAGTTTCGTTTAAGTCGTAGTGCTTAATAATTCCGTTTGAGTATTCATCGACTTAGAAGTAAATAAAGCAGTGATGAATTAGGTCATAGTCATTAGCCAAATTTCCCTTTACACTTGTCTTATAGATCTAAAAAGATTCTCTTCCAATAGTGCAAAAGCAAAGCCAATATCTCTAAATATTTAGAAAATGTATCCTTCTATAAAATGATGAAGAAAAAAAGGTTCTTTTTAGAACTGAACTATTTTAAGCTTGTCTGTTCGACTTGGACTCCCAAAAATCCAGGGATTTAGACTACAGAACTGTTTGCAGACCACATGTTAAGCATTTTTGTAGTCTTTACTCCTTGAGAATGTATTCACATTTTTCTTTTAAAAGATTCTAAGGGTAAGCCCTGGAGAACCGTTTTGTCCGGGATTTTTTGGATCCCTCGACTTCTAACTTTTGTGATCATGTGTCTTCCAGTGGTTAGTGTGATGGACTGCTGTGCGGGAGGCGTGGGCTCAAACCCGCCTCGGAACATCTAATAAAAGAAGTTTTTTCACCAGCTATTAGCGCCAGCTGTGAAGTAACTAGCCATGAAAAAGCAAATTCTCAAACTTTGCCGTTCGGATTCGACGTTAAATTGAGATTGAGAATTAAGATTGAGAGAAGTTTGGCTTTTACCCCTTTGAGGCGCAGTTATAGCCAATTTAGCATTTTACATTACAACTTTTCAGCTTTATATTCTGGCAACACTGGATCTGACCACGTTTCTTTTTTGTTGTTGGTAGGTACAGGTAAAAGGGGCGGGGTAATACGATTAACGATTAATGCAGGAGATCAAATAAAGGCTTCTTTTTAAATTCACTTTGGTAGTTCTCTTAAGAACTGGTCTAAGCGGTCTTTAGTCCTACAACTCTTGCGAAATTGGAATTGAGAACAAATTTTGGGTAGGTGAACATGGGAGCCGCGCTTGCTTATATTAGAGAGCAAGCGGATAAGGTTATTACATTCTACTTCTATTTGGAAAATGAATATGTAACATTAAACTTACTGCGGATAACGAACATTTGAATGGCATTATTATCGTCGAGTCGGACATAAAGCAGGGAAAAAGAAAAGAGATACCCAAACGAGGGATAGCGCGAGAAACAGACAGACAAAAGGAAAAAGCTTAAATTGTTCACAATAATATGCTGTAAATATAATAAAAGAAGATAAAAATAAAGAAACATGAGGCTAAATTGAAGGGCTTCATTTTAAAATCGCAATGCTGATTTATATACAACAATGACAATCTTTGAAAATTAGACAACAGGGAGTAGAAATACCAATAACAAGATAAATGGCTGATGTGTTCTTCCTTATTTTCTGTAATGCTGTTAAGTCACTGTCAAGTCACTGTTTAGTCACATTTTAATCACTATCAAGTCACTGTTTAGTCACTGTTAAGTTACTGTCAAGTCTCTGTCAAGACACTGTTTAGTCACATTCAAGTCACTGTTTAGTCACATTCAAGTCACATCAAGCCAGTGCTTAATCACTGTTTAGTCACCGTCAAGTCACTGTTAAGTCACTGTCAAGTCACTCACAAGTAACTGATCAGTCACTTTTCACTTGAATTAAGTTCAAACGGTGTCAAAAGAGCGATAAGAACAGAAATACTTGATTCAAATAAAAAATTCTTAATTAAAGTTCCATTTTTTGGAAGATATTTAGTACATTTTGAACTATTTTGAAAGTTATGTAAACATACACTCAAAAAAAAAGCATCCTGTTTCGGTCTAGAATTTGATAAGAACGATTCGCTCTTGAAAATTCTTACTTTGAGTACGATTCGTTCTTTAATTAAATGACCGTTAAAATACAAAAATGGAAAAAAATTCTTGATTCAAGAAAAAAAGTTATAATTTAAGATCATTTCGTTCTGGATTTAAAAACGAGCTCTTACTTTAAGTACAAATCGCTCTTAGCTAACATAAATGCGTCTAAATCATGCTTATTTTGAGCTCTAAAAGTTTTTTAAACAATCCCGAGTCGTATCCAAACGTTCTTGAATTTCTTTCAAGTTCTCAAGAATTTAGGGATTTTTAAAAACGCTCTTGAGTCAAGAAATTCCGTACTTAAATAAAGAATTTTCTGGCTTATTGAAGTTTTAAAATTGAAAATTCTTGATTTTAGTAGGAAAATTCTTGATTTTTCTCTCAGTGTATTTTTAGTTTGTTGTAGTCTGGAGTCAAACCCTATAAACTTATAAAATAAGTTAAGTCGAACAAATTCTAAAGTCAAGCATAAAACAAGCACACTCAGGAAAAAACCTAGGACTCTGTACTTGAATCAAGTATAAAACGGTGTTAAAAGTACCTTAAGTAGAGAAAGTACTTGATTCAAGTACAAAATTCTTATTTCAGGTACGATTATTTTCAATCCCGACTATTTCGGGATATATTAAGTACATTTCGAACTATATTAAAATCTTTTTGATCATACTTTCAGGCTCAACTCGATTTAGTCTTAAAAAAATAAATTATAAAGTCAACCCTGAAACTGATCAACTGAAAACAAAGGAAAAGTTCATAATATAAGTACAAAATATAAAGTACAATACAATATATAATTATATGATAACACAATGACCTAATAGCATTAGTATATAAGAGGAAAGTAATGTCATAATGTCATATAAAACCCAATTTAAATTATTCTATTATAAATAAAATTAAGTCTAAGTTTAATATGTTTGTAAATCCAAGTTTGTAAATGTTTGTGACTAGTGCATTAATTTATAAGTTTATCTTGTAGCACTAGGAAATAAGCTCAATAAATCAAATCAAATGCTCTTGGCTTAAGATCATTTAATTCTTAAGCGAAGCTCAATTTGTTCTTGAATATTTGCCTCTGCATTGGTTTAATCTACGTACTCTTACTCTACAAACACAGTGTTGATTTGAAATAATTCGCAGTTTCCGTTCTACTCTCTTTAGAGCTTTCATTGTAAGTCTGTTTTGTACTTAATCCAAGATATTTCGTCCTTGAATTAAGAACGCACTTTTCTTAAATGCTTCAGCTTACTGTAAGTTCGAAAAGTTCATGATTCAAATTGATTGATGATGATGGATTCTCACCTTAATCATATTAACGGTCGTTTATTTATTTAGAATATTTCGTACTTATTTTAAGTACTTCCAAGAATCAAACATACACCAAATTAGGTGCACAACGGTATAAATTCTATGCCAATCGTTTTTTCTTAATAAGAGGGAAGTATTGCAACTTGGATGAGAGTTCCCAAGCCACTTCTCTGTAAATTTGAAATAAAATACCCTCCTGATTCACTTGGAATATCAATTTCCAAGTTATTCAAATCTATTTACTATGGCAGTCGCACCCAGCCGATTCTCAGCATAAAGTGTAATTCCCAAATCACTTAATACACTCATCAACTAATGAGGCCTAAAAGCTCTGACACCAACGGATGTGTGGACAATCACACAAATGTACATAAATACAAACATATATCAGCTCCATGTCTGTCTGTATGTATGTTTGTATTTATTTGTCTCGCTGTTGTTAGCCGTTTCTCTATCTCATTTATTTATTTTCAAATTGTTGCGGCTACATTTTTCATTTTGTTTTTGGGGTTTCGGCTAAAATACAAAATGCAGGAAATGGACGTGTTGACAAATAAACGATATTTCGTACTTCGTACGAGTATTTACCAATATGTGTATCTACGAATTAAATACAACAACCAATAATGACACGAATTTCACCGGTGAAGCGTTTGAAATGCGACAGAGACGTACTTTGAAAATCAAATAGATGTGGCCCCAAAAAATGAAAGTTAACGGGCGACAACAAAACGGCAATTGTTCACAAGTATCTCGTGGATGTGTGAGTGCGTACTTATAGATGCGCGTGCGAAAATGTGGAAATTTGATAAATGCGTTTTCTGCTGGAAGTCACCCTCTCGCTCCTGTTCCTGTTCCTATTCTTCAGCCCCACCACCACCGCTAGCTCATTTGCCCCACGAATTTGACATTGTCTCATTAGTCACATTTAAAATTGTATTTAATTACTTTCTCACTTCATCATCAGTCAAGTCGCTTGGGTCGCCTCGCCTCGTCATTGCGTGGGGGTGTGGGGGGTTGTGCGCCTGCGCTCCCCACCGAAATGTTTGCTTTCACAGACAGGGCGGCGAAAATTGATATACTCTGCTGCTGCCGGCAGCCGGCTGCGTCGCTGCCTTTCATCAATTTCAAATTAGTGAAAATCGAGAAAACGGAAACGGAAATTATTTACTATCCATGTGGGTGGCAAGCGGCGAGGGGCAAGGGGCAACCGGCTTTTAACCATCTATCTACCGTTTGTGGCCCCATTACAAGTGCAATTTATCTCGCAAATCATTAATCAATGTTTGGCTCTGCCCAGCTCCTTGATGAGCTGTTTGTGGTACATCAAATATTGAGAAAACCACAAATTGGTTGACGCCCCTCTCAATTAGGGAGAACCAGCAACCCAGAGCCTATTGCTCGACGAATGAAAAGGGCGTATTTTCAATTGAATTGTGGTATAAAACAACGCCAATAGCAAAATATCTGATTGAAAGATATATCTATACACACGGACACACGCGCGCACTGAAACAAATGCGCAACACTGTGCTACAGGATTGAGGTAGGAAAGCAAAAGAGGCCAGGATAAAGATGAGACAGATTTACAGGTTCTTGCTGATTTTGTAAATTAAATAATTTAATACATCTAAAGCTTTCTGCGGTATAAAACGTTTGATTCCAATTCCAGTTCTCCTCACTCCGAATATTTTGAATATTTTGGGATCTCATAAGATGTTTCGATTTGCTTACAATTTTATTTTGAGAACAGCAGAAAATCAGAAAATATCTGGAAATATTTTAAGCAGGGCATAATACCGGAACCGGAACCGCTAACCGAAAACAACTGTTTCAAATCGCGTTCCGGAACCAGAACTAGAATTGAGACAAATTTTTTTTTGGGAACCGAAAACCGTTTACCGTTATTATTGGAA
Organism: Lordiphosa stackelbergi; assembly: GCA_018904235.1. Taxonomy (NCBI): domain Eukaryota; kingdom Metazoa; phylum Arthropoda; class Insecta; order Diptera; family Drosophilidae; genus Lordiphosa; species Lordiphosa stackelbergi. Next base: position 66,792 of record JAEIFU010001184.1, on the reverse strand, counting down.
CCGATATAACCGAACGAAACGAAATTGGAGCGCATCGTAGTTTTAGTCAGACATTTGTACGCAACGAAGGTAAAGCTAACTTCGTCTTTGCCGAAGTTTTTATACCCTTGCAAATCTTTTTATACATCAGAGTTTAAGAACGCCAGCATTAAAACATACAATTTTTCTAAATAAAACCCACTTTTCGACCGATAGTTCCTATGGCAGCTATAAGATATAGTCACCCGATTTTGACCAAACTTCTAAATCTACGTGAAAGCGTACACTCAGAGAAAAACCAAGCCGATCGTGCTTCATATCAAGCCGATTTGATATCAAAAGTACGGTAAGACGGAATATTCTTTGGATCCAAGCCGATAATACTGAATCAAGCACGAAATTCTGAGACTGAAATGGTTGGTTTTAAATATAGTCGGCTTCATATAAAGAGCATAGATCCTCTTGGTTGTGAGCATAAAAATCTCGACTTCAAGCATGGATCTTCTTGAAAATAGGCATGAAAGTCTCGATATGAAGCACATTCTTGGATTTAAGCATGGAAAATTTAACCAAGCATAGATCTGCTTGTTGTAAGCATGGAAAGTCTCGATTTCAAGCACAAACTCTTGAAAGTAAGCACATAAAATCTCGTTTGTAAGATTATATCTGCTTGGTTGTAAGCATAAAAGTCTTGAATTTGCTTAATATATTTATTATTAAAGAAAATTAAATATTAAAAACTATTACATAAATAATATATACCTAATTTTACACGTTTTTTTCCGTTGTTTTCAGTATATATAAGTTGAGTAACGAACTTACAAATTTACCTTCTGCAGCACATGGTATTACCCTCCGTCGTGGGACGTCGACAGCCACGACGACGCTTTGCGTGATGGCACAATAGTGATGCGATTCCGTAAATAATAAAAAAAAATTAAATATTTATAAAAATATAAATAATGAAAAATACAATTTAATATTTTTTTCCACTTACCTTAGCCTTTCGCCAAAGGAACAGCTTCTCGCGAAACAAGACTCTGAGCCCAATTGGTGGAATGGGCTACTTGATATCATCTTTCTCCAAATATTTCAGGCTCTCGTATGTTACGCTACATTAGAAAAAGAATTGAACTAATTCAAATGATTTTGAAACAGCATTTTGAGCAAATTTCTTTGTATTGCGTTTCGTTCTTCGCTTTTATGGCCTGCACATATTTGCACACACATACAAACATACACTAATTCGAACTAAAGGAGATGAAACAAAAATGCAAACTTCGTTACGTATGTATGTATCTATGCTACGCATCGCGATCATGTCGACTGAAAACCTCTTCTTACACACTCACATATGCACGCATCAAGACAAATTGATCAATGTTAAAACACAAAAGTACAAACAATAACACAAATTAGAAACGTGATACTTACAAACATACACACAATACATAGCGGCACAGCGTGTGGCCGCTTCTCATGTATGCATATGTGCGTGCATGTATGTACATTTGTAAATTTAAAATTTAGCACTTTCACTTACCATTTAAATATTATGAGGGCTTTTAATCTAAACTCGTTAGAAAGCAATTCGGGGGAGTTTTTGCGCATCGTCCATTATGCGTAAATTTATATGTTGATTTATTCCCACTTCGATTTCGTTGACGTTTCACTTTCAATTGATTGCCGTCTCGGCAAAGATGCCAATTTCAAAGCTGCCTTCGCTGTTTGCAGCTTCGTGACAGCCGAAGCGTTGGCGACGCTGATGGCAAGAGCGAGAACTGTTCTCATTTTTTTCTCGCGCTCTCGCTTAATGGCCTCGCACTTCCTCGCTCCATGACTCGAAGTCAAGATCAATTGTCTTCTCGTATGCAAGCAGTTTTCGTCTTAAAAATCAAGAAGAAAAATCTAAATTGAAGCCGATTTTGTCTCGCCGATTCGTGCAGATTTCTGCGTATAATATTAATAATCGCTGAAGTGAGACACGTTAACATTAAAAACAAAACAAATTTCTCATTTAAACCCACTTTTCGACCGATAGTTCCTATGGCAAGGGCATAAGCATAAAAGTATAAAAATTGTTTACACATATATATGCATGTCCATTCTATCGAACACATTTAAAGTCTAAATCAAAGACTAAGCAGGCTTAACTTATAACTATAAATACGCCCCATTATTGGTGCGCTGAGGCTGATTTGGGCAATTTTTCGTTTTGACGACATTTGCATTTAACGTGACAAAAGTGGACTTTAAATTGCCCATATGTTTTCTTATTTTTAGAAAAATTTTTATACTTTTATTAAAACGGGAACAAGATTTCTGGGTGAACAAACAATTGTATCATATGTTTGTATTTAAGAATTAAATATTTTTATCTACAAAAAGCTTACCAAGAATTTTTTCACACTACTCGTTAATGGATTCGTGCAGCAAAAAGACTAAAAGCAGTTGAGTCCGATGTCGGTGCGTTAGTCGTTCATGAAATGCATTGGGCAACATTTTTAATAATGTACCTGCACTTCGTTCTGCCTAATTTATTTGCAGCAGCTTAGCAAGCTGAAAACAACTCCACACACAACTTTGACAAATGATCACTTGTCGCACTTTAAAATCCTCTCTTTATTGAGTGTCGTTAACTCCATCCTGAAAAAGAGAATATTCATTGTGACAACTCAAAATATTAGTCAAAGTTTTTGTCGACATAGGAAAACAAGTTGGTTAGAGGAGACGGACATAGTCACAAAACTACTCAGAGAGCCAAAATGACGGCAAACAGCTGACTAATATCTGAGTTAAATGAAGACCACGCCACAAAGTGTGCTTCCATTTCCATGTTAGATTTTCTTTGGTCGCAATCGCCGTGTGTTTGGTCAGTTTCGCACCTCCGTTTTTTGTTGACTTTTCGAAAGAAAGCTTATGCCAATTGCGTATTGGTAATACGCACTCGATGCTCTGCTGATTAGTGAATCCCCGCAATCATTTTGTGAACCTTATCTTGCAGCCAGGCATCACGAAAATTTTTGTTATAAACCTTTGAAAACTTAACCCTTAAATCACGAAACACATCAAAATACAACTCTTTCAAGTTGTTCACACTAAAAGTCTCCGATATCCTTGTGAATTACTATTAATCGTACTTCAGACGTCAATTGCAAAAAGGTAAAAGCAGGCAAAAATGATGAAGAAAAGTAACAAATTGATCGTTTTGTACTAAAGTTGCTAAAATTACAAAAGAAAAATTAAAATTGCTAGATTTGTGGCTTATAGCATTTTTAAATAAAAGTTGAAAATTTTTTAAAAGTTGCTAGATCTAGCAACTAAATTGCTAAAGAGGCAGCACTGAACGCACTACTAAGTACTGAGCAAAAAAATACTCGTGTCGATCTTTTTGGTGTTATTTAATATTTTTGCACAAATTTTGTCGTTTGCTGATCACTGCTTAATGAACTGCAGTTCAAATTTCTGGTTTATCTGAAGGCGTCAAGGCCTGATGGCCTCTACAAAGTTACCAGAATTAAAGATTTCAAAGTCGTTCTTTCTGTTCCAGGTGTTACATCGCCTATTCTCTGGCGTTAAATATATAATGAATCCTCTAAGATGTTGCATGGACTCAACCACATTTAATGATATTATGTCACTGCGAGCAAATCACAAGAATGCTATATAGTGGACGTATAAAATTCGAAGTTAAATTCGAAAATTAATAATACATAATATAATATTTATGAACATATAATGTAATCATTAGATCTTACGTGTTATACGTAAAAAATACGAAATATGAAGGCTATATAATTTTACTTGAAATGTGTTGAATTTTGATTAGTTTTATTAAACAGGAATAAAATGATTAAGATTTATCTCAGAATTTAGTGTTTTCAGTATTAAAAATAACTATTACTTATATCGGTACGTACCGGTACCGGTATACCGAAATAAGAATGCGGGTACCGTATTGAAACCGAAAACCGAAATTAATTGAAAACCGAAATGGAATCTTTAACCGAAACATTCATTTCGGGTCGTACCGGTATCGGAACCGGAACCGAAATTCGTTTCGGGATTATGCCCTGATTTTAAGTATTCAATTTTTTGTTCCAAACATATGTTTCCTTTTAAAAGTTATTTCTAAGAGCTTAAATTGTTTTGAAACAACGTAAAATCAAGTATATATAGAAAAACATTAATTGAAATGGGAATTTTTAACTTTGATGAAAATCTTTCGAACTTACCAGCTCATCTTTAACTTTGACTTACTATACGTGATTTTTCAAGTAAAAGCTACACAGAAAAAATCACAATATTTGGTATCATACGGGAATTTTGAGTATCGAAATGAACTTCATCTGAAAAAAATATCAATATGATACGATCGAGTTCATTTTCATATTTTGGTGAAAAAATTGTCCCTTTGGGATGGGAAGAGAAGTGAAAAGAGGGGGAACAGTGTGGGAATAGTGTGGGGACAGTTTGATAACAGTGTGATTGTGTGGGAACAGTGTGGTAGAAGTGTGAGAACAGCGGCGGAATAGTGTGGGCACAGTGTGGGAATTATATGGTTCTTTTTTTTAAGGTGATAACCCTTACGCTGTCGTATCTACGCCACTGCCAAATACATAAAAAATCGAAAAAATCCATCGACCCAGCGTCTTTTTGTTACTTCTCCTCATTTTCTCTCACCCATTTACAAAATTTAAATGTTCCACATGCTCAACAGTGTATTACACATTTAATTGACCACCTCCCCTCCACCTGGGATAAGTTGAAACAGACCTCCGATTGGTTGGAGAGAAGATACATACATATCATACACATGCACACACACACATACATATCGATAAAGAGAGAGAGTGAGAATGTGCCGAGAAACGTTTGAAATGGAACATTTGTATATTCCACCGTTCCCACCCCACCGTTCCCAAAAGAGAGACAGCAACAACCGAGCGTATCGTCGCTTGTCGGAGAGTATAATTTTTATTCCCAATTGGAGTTCCGTGTGCGTCGGTCGTGCGGCGGATAATATCGATATCAAATGTGAGAAATATATATACAAATGAACAAATTGATAATTAATAATTCAGACCCCACCCCCACCAAGTCCAGTGGGCAACCAAGCTGGATCATATTCGCGTGTGGTGTTGTGTGTACGTGTGCGTGTGTGTGTACTTAAGTGTATATGTGAGTGTGCGAGTTTAATTAATGTTAATGGCATTAAACAACAATAAAACGATTTTGCTAAATATTTGCAACTAAATAAACAAAAGAGATAACCCAACAAGTGAACGGTGCTTTAACGCAATTTTCCTTTTGATCTCGACGAGAGGCAGCAGCAGCAGAAACGATCATAACGGTACGCGCGTCAAAAATCTAAGGAGAGAAGCGCAAAAGAAAATACAACAACAACAACAACATCAAAAAGTGTGCGTTGCTCAGAATTTGTAGAAAGTTGAGATCCCCCGAGTTTTTGTTGTTGCTTGGTTCAAATTATTTCTGTACACCGGCAAGACAAAACGACAATTGGTGGCTAACAAATGCAACTTCGAGTGCATCCGACTATGGATTGTAGCGGCCGTTCAAATAATAATATTGAACGCGATTCCGATTTGGGAGACGATTTGGTAAGTGAAATGTGGGATTAATCACAGGGGATGATTTGATAATCGCTGGAACAGAGTTGGAAAATTGTATGGTCTGAATAATATTACAAAAAGTGGAGAATTTGGAAACTCTAACTTAATTTCTGCGAAATCCACAATATACATAGTCTTCTTTTCCAATCAATTCTTGACAGCAACTGAAAATAAATGCAAACCTATTAAAATGTAGTAAAATTGTTGTTATTTCACAATATAATTATTCATTTTAAAATATTTCTGGACTGTCTGTCTGGAGTTATCGAGTTATCAAACCGATTGACATTTACCAGTTTCCATTCCGCATTATTCGAACGAATTCGAACACAAAAACAGGCACTTAATCTGTTAAAATTTAAAAAAAATTTGTTTATCGCCAAAAATCAGAAAGATTTTAAAACAATTTCCTCATTTTGAAACTGTGAGAGGTTACACTCAGAAAAAAAACCAGCGGGATAGTTCTAGACCGGTCGGTATAGAATTTATGCCGTTTTGTACTTGAAATTTTAAGTATGTTTTGTTCTTGAATGTACTTAAATTAAGTACGAAACATACTAGAATAGAAAAAGTACTGTTAAAATTATTCAAATAAAAACAAACGTACTTAAATCAAGTACATTTCGTACTTACAGTTAGCCTAAAAATTTAAGAAAAGATCGTACTTAGTTCAAGTACAAAATTTCTTGGATTAAGTACAGAATAGACTTACTATGCTAGCTCCAAAAAGTGTGCCACCAAACTGCGAATTATTTTACGTTGAATCTGTTCTTGAAATTCCCTCCTGGTTCTAACACTTTGGTAATGGAGTGTGGGTAGATTTCCGACCTACAGTATAAACATCTTGGTCTTTGGTTAATTTATTTCCTTTGGATTTTGATATTATATAGAGACACCTTTATAGGCTTAGACAAAGAACATTTTGTACTTATTTTTTGAAGTATTATTTTGCTTCAAACATGATTTGTGGTTGACTTTTGAAGACCATAACAAATTAATAATATGACCAATAAGATATAATAATAGTTCGAAATGTACTTAAAATATCCCGAAACAGTCTTCAAACAAGTATTTTGGGATTGAAAAAATCGTACTTGAAATAAGGATTTTGTACTTAAATCAAGTATTTTCGTACTTACCGTACTATTGACACCGTTCGTACTTGATTCAAGTACAAAGTTCTTGGTTTTTTTTCTGAGTGTACCTTATCCTCATTCCCCTGGCCTATCCAAAATCACCTACAAAACAAATTTAGATCAATTTCTGAAACAAAACTCTTAAAAATTCTAGAACGAATAGATTTTCTTTCAAGAGCGTGCGTACTTAAATTATTTGTTCCACTATTTTCTTAGGGGGCACGCACACATGTGAATGAAAGATGAACTGACGGCAGACCATGATATTTTAGTACGTCAGCAAGCCGAAATAAACAAATATGCTTAAATGATCCTGCAAAGCTGAGCTTACGATTGAATTTTAATTTTGATCAAACCGGTGCTGATTGTGCACACTAGCATGCACGGAGCGTCCAGATCAGTCTTTAGTTCTGCCGTCAGTTCATCTTTCAGCTGCATGTGTGCGCGCATCCTTAGTGTATATCACATTAGCTGACTTAGGAATATTTGGGTCCAATACGGGAACTTTTTCAAAACTTCATCTAGCGCTTTTGCTCTTGTAAACGACTTTCTAGTGGTTCTTCTGTTGGTAAAAGTGCAAGAAGCTGAGAGAGAATAGGTTTATCTGTCAAAAAATTAAATTTTATAAAAAAACCGTCACCAAAAAGAGGGCATACGTTCAAGTCGAGACATTCCAGAGTTTCTTGACATGTATTAAAACCCTGCAAATTGCCCTGCTAAGTTTAAATAAGTCTGCTTAAAGTACAAATGTTTTATTCGAACAAACTAAAATGTTTCCTTCACTTCAGACCACATCATACACTCAGAAAAAGTAGAATGAATAATTTAAGTATGCACGTACGAAATTGTGGAAACGGTTAATTTAATCTACATAAGATTGCAGCTAAAAGTATTATGGGAGAAACGGACTAAAAAACACTTTTTCATCTTCTTTTTTGAGTGGGATTAAGGTCTGGCTATGTCCGGCCTGAGATTTATATTACTTAATACTGTAGACCCTGGGGTGCTCTCATTTCGCAGTCCGATGAAGAACAAAATTTGTTTATAATCTTAGTAATTAATTAGATTGTACCAAAAACTGTTAAAAACGGACTAGTTGTAGGAGTGCTTTCTATAGTCAGTCCCTCTCGCCTGATTGGAAAAATACTGCCAGAAATAAAATCAGAGCACTCAAAAACCCCAAATACTGATTTTGACACATCTAAAGAAGGGCCGGTAAAACACACTATTTTGGCGTTGCGTGCATGTGTTTTGCCGCGAGAGCGCGCTCATCTAGCACTTCTTTGTTGTGGCAAAAAAGAAGCCGTATAAGCTGTCGGTGTGTCAACGTCGCGGCCACAGAGCGGTGTTTTATACACAGAAGATAAGAACGTGCCGGAGTCTGGTCTAAAGCCAAAAACAACGACGTCATGAATAGTTTTCGATTCTGTCCCAGTGTGGAGTGCGTAGAAATTTCTGAATAAAGAGAGAAAGCCAATTTGAAGAGTATGATATCTAAAACTTTTTATCCACTGAGAAAGAAAAGGTTAGTTTTGATGATCCTTAGGATATAACTATTTGGGATCATTAAAAATAAAATTCTTCATCCAAAAGAACTGAAAAATGTGGAAAGGATATTTAAAAAAAAAATGAATAGATCTTAATGTGGATATTTGAATATCCTTTTTTTTTCTCTGTATCCAAAATGTAAATGTAAAATTGGCTATACCAGCCCCAAAGGGGCCAAGCTAAGCTTCTCTCTTTTATCCAAAATATTAGAAAGAAGAAATACAAACTTGACTACTGAAATAAGCCTTTATCTGAAAATATATCAGGATATTATGATCGAGTCCATATGTTTAGGTGAAAATGGTATCCCCTTGATACTTCAAAATGTCTACCATTAAGGATAGGCCTGATATTTGTCCTTTTTTATCTTGATTCAAGCATTACAATACTCTATTATAAGTTTCATGGAAGAATGTATTCCTCAACATGGTTTTATAGACAATTTACTCAGTCAAAAGAAAGTCGTATAAAATTTGTGTACTTAACAACAACATTGTTGAAAAACGGCAGACAAAATACCTTCTGTTGCCTCCTATAAAATATATTTATCGCCTTGAACCAAACAGATCGATCACTCAAAATGATATGTTACCATATGACACAACTCAAAATCATTTCAAAATGAAATCTGTACAGATCTTTTATCTTGTTTTTGTAATTTGAGTACCTTTATACCTAAAAAAAAACTATTAAATTTTTAGCTGTGTTAAATTGTTGATTTGCCGGCGGACAAACCACATTGTGGTAGAAAAACTGAATTCAGGCAATTGAAGTTAAATTGTTTGCAGATGATTCAAAACGTAATTATAATGTTAAAAAAGAGAAGAAATGTTGATTCGCTTGGTTGGTGAACGGAGAGGGGGTGGGGGAGGCATACAGTATTTTGAATTTTGTTTGCTAGAGAGCCGTTAAAAGGTGACATGCTAAATGGGCAGACACACACACACACACACACTGAGCTAAGTGCATAACATACTCATCAATACAAATAGATTCATCTGTTTTGAGTTTGGACCCAGGCCTCTGCCTCTGCCTCCGCCTTGAGTCTCTGTGGGATCTCGTTCACATTTCATCAATTGAAAGATCTCTTTCAATTCAACTTCTTTGATGGCGTTCATATGTAAATAAATTGTTTAAATATTTGCATTATTTGTTAGTACCTTAAATGAATATTAAATGGGTTTTATTGCCTTTGCTGCTGCCTCGCAGTGTATGTGTGTGTGTGTCTTCTGGCCCTGGACCCCGCTGTACAGGTATCTTCTCCCATGTGCCGATGCCTTTTCGAATTCAATAAAACTCTTGTTAGTTTTTTTTGTTGTTTTGTTTTTCTTTCATTTTTATTATTGTTAATAGGCAGAGCCGGCAGTGGCCGTTGATCAACAATGAGCCAGACTTTATACACTCACTTCAGGGCGGTTATTTACATAATTTTTAATAGCCTTCAGCAAAAGTGGCTGTACTCGATTTCGATGGAATATCAGTATGTTAATTGAATGCCACATCGAGGGTTAAACAATTGGACAAACTGGACTGTCCATGTGGGTGATTTCAATTAACCACCTCCCCAACACTGACGCTCATATGCTGGTGTCATTCGCGCGATTTCCGATTTTTAATATCAAATCCTGGCCCTAGACGCGCTCTTGCTGAGATTTTGCCTCGAAAGTCACGATTAAACAATAATGTGGGCTGTCAAAAAGTCATAAATTTTCGAATGAAGCGAACCGGAGTCGTAGCCGAAGCTGGAGTTGGAGTCGTGTCTCGTCATTTGAGCACAACTTTAATTACATTGCGAGCTAAAGGCAGAGTTTAAAAATTTTTAATTTTGTGGAATTGTTTTTAAATTAAATCAAGCAATGTGAAACCGACCAACAATTGGACATGACTTTGGCGTAGCAATTGGCCGACACTTAAGTTATGGTTATGGCGGTTTGACCGTACGACCGACACCATCAAGCAGCACGTGCTGCCACAGAATTCCCACATTAAATCATTGTTGGGGGGGGATGTGCGGATGGATTTGGTTGCCAAGGGGGGAGCTCGGCAAAATCTCTGCAAATGTTAAGCTATTTATTTAGCATTGATTTTTGAAAAGTCCAACCGAAGCTGATTGAAGTAATAAAACGAAAAATAAACTTACAGATCTCTGAGATAGTTAGATTTAGAGACTCTTATGCAGGGCTGTAAATCAAAATTACCATTACAATTCTTTGGGTAATTTAAATTTCAATTACCGTTGCAACTACTTTTAAGTAATGAAAAGTTGTATGGGAAATTAAAACTTTTAATTACTAATAATTAAATTTTTTAGGTACAATTATTGAAATAACTGTAATGGTAATTGTAATTTTTAACCAAAGAGAAAAAAAGTCGGTCAAGCCCGACTATAACATACTCTTAACACCCGATAATTTGTATATTTCTGATCAATTGAGTTAAAAACCCACAAAAAGTGGCAAAAAAAGGCATAAAGAGTGTGAAGTGCTGCCCATCGACATTGCGGACAGTGCTACCCATCATAATTGTTTGTTGCGGAAAAAAAAAAATAAAAAAACCAAAAAAACAACCACCAACAGTCGGGAACTCATATTTAAACAAATAAAAAAACTCTTTTAAAAATTATAAACATAAATAAGGAAAAATAAAACCAAAAACAAAAAAATAAATTTAAAAAAAAAAATATATAAAAAATATAAAAACAATAAAAAAAAAAATTTCACATAAAAAATACAAAACAAATCAACAAAAAAATTTATATAATAATATATAAAACTTTTCTATAAGTTGCCAGAATTCCACCACACACATTTCGCCTCATCATAATAACGAATTTACAGTCTCAGTTTCTCACCCGTGACAAAAATGTCAATGTAAAAATTGACTGTTTACAGCTCTCCTCAACGGGGCCCAGCCAAAGCTTCTCTCACAAGTATCAGTGAATAATTTTGTAATCAGGTGATCTTATAGTAACTAAAGGTAAAATTAAGTATATTTGGACGCCTAATGGAAAGAGATTCTATCGGTTTACAAAAAAACAGTCAAACATGGGTGGCAATATAATGGGTATGGGGTTAGCTACTCTTGGTGCAGCGTATGTCCAATTTATCAGACTACGAACAAAATAAGATACAGAAGAGTTCAAATCCATAATGAAACAAGTTATGGTACCGTATTCTGAGAAATATGACATTACGTTGGGTATTTCAACCAAGATAATGATCCTAAACACATCAAGGCTGTTATTTAAATTTTCAGGTTTCTTAAAAAATTGACAGATCTCGATGACCCGACCAATCCCCAGCCCAACAACCCATTGAAAACTTGTGGGAGACTTAAAAGAAATTGGCAAAGCATTCAAAACTGTGGTATGAGACACCAGTAGAGACCACCATGAGCTCTTATAAAAAGTATGCAAAAGAATAGCCGTAGTGGCCAAAAATAGGTGGATACACTGGATATTAAATGAAATACTAATTTTCCTAAAAAAAAAAACACACAATGGAAATTAAAAGAATTTGCACTAACACCAACACATGTAGTGTGGCCTATTATTATGATCACTGAAAACGTATCTTACAAACACAAAATGATCTCTTTTATGTTATTTTATTATCCTATGTTACAATTAAGTTTATTTTATTAAAAATAAATAGTTTAAGAACAAAATGAGAACAAATTTTAAGTTTGAAACAATGAAGAAAATTGTTTATGTTACCTTAAAGTCAGAGATGATCTGTGTACCTATTAATGATCAGGTGTGTATATATATTCTTGATCAACAGCAACCGAGTCGAAATATTCATGTTTGTGTCTATCCGTCTGTCTGTTTGTCCATATGAACGAAGAGATCTCAGAGATGGTAAGAGATATATGTTTGACATGTATGGGACATAAACTTCTTTTACTTCCATGCAGATGAGTTTGTTTTAAATTTTGCCACGCCCACAGTGTAAGATTTTGCCAATCTACGGGGACTTAAATCAATTGCGGCCGTAGTTTGAGAGTTATCGATTGAAATGAAATTTGAAATGAAAGAGTTTTTTGACCATACGGAAGTATGTTTCTAAGATGAACAACATCGGACAAAAATACTCCCACCTCCCATACAATATCGCTTTTTTCAGTATTAGCCAAAACACGGTTTTCATATGGGAGCTATACGATAGAGTCACCCGATTTTGATGAAACTTTGCAGAATTGTGTGAAAGCCAATTAAATAAATAATTGACAAGTTTTGCTGACGTCATCACTGAAAAAAAAAGTTTTTACTCTAGAACTAGTTTTAGTTTGATCGTTTAACTGAAGGTATATCCTTATAGCTCTCGGAATTTGAGAAGCTTTGTAGAATTACATTGAGAGCATATTATCTTAATAAATTCTAGGATTAAGATCCGCTACCTTTGAAAATAAAAAATGTTTTTCTCACAAAAACTTGTTTTCCGATCGAGCGTTCCTATGGCAGCAATATGGTATAGTCATCCGATCAGGCCGGTTACGACACATATGCAGCCTGTATGTATTTCAAGACATTGTGCAAGGTTTGGTAACGATAGTTTTAAAACTGATGGAGTGGGCGCAAAACATGCGAATTACACGTGATTTTGTTCCGAAAATTGGTGCCTTTAATTAATTAACGAAAAACTCAAAATGGCGGAAACATGCGGACGGTTTTTTTGTGACTATGTTCTGGGGATCCACCCGCTTTCTCCATGTGGTGGCATCGCCGAACTCGATGGAACTTGAACTTGTAGTCCGTAAAAGCAACATGTTTTTTTTTTGCAACTTGCCTAGTTTTTAGTGTTTATAAAAAAAATTATATAAAATGTTCCAGTAAAGGTATTTAGACCAGGTATTGAAATTTTTGCAGTTCAACTATTCAAGAATAAAGAAAAAAATAGCTGTTATTGGAAACAAGACACTGACGGCTAAATTTTAATCACTTTAATTTTGTGCCTGATGCGAGTTGTCAAATTGGATTTTTAAATCGTTGCCGTGAAGCATTTTTAATGACTATTTTGTTGCTGTTAATGATAATTTAACTCTGATTTTAGATTTATTTCATAATAAGTGGATATTTTACTAGCATTTAACAAAAAATATTTCAATTTGAAGCACTTTTTTTTATTCCCGTCCCCCTAGATTTGGCAAACCCTCTCGCGGTACTTTTTTTTTGGATAATATATTAAACTAAGTCTTTGAATATTTAGTTTACTTTTCTTATTTTTTATACTCTTTCCAAACAGAATTTAATATCAGCCAGAAGTAGAGCTTCTCCGACCTATGAAGCGGGCCGGCCAAATGGGGAAGACAGAAAAATATGAGTGTTCTCTCTTACACTCAGTGATTTCTTGGCAAGCATTTGGTGAATTGCCGTGTATCTGTGGATTCCGGTGGCTGGCATTGTACTCTATGCATACCTCCACCCAATTAACAAACTATATCTCCCACATTTTATTTCCCATTAAACTTATATTTTATAATTTATATAATATTTTTCTTTACCCATAAATATATTAAGGGTATTTTTAATTTTTATATTTTCCCAAATTATTATATACACAATAATTGACTATCAAAAATTTTTTTTTTTATATATATTTAAATTTGGTATCGTTATTGATTCGGTGGCTGGCATTGACTTCCAACACTTGCAGGCACATCAAGTTTATTTTCAATTTTTCAACATTCACCGACGCCCTTAAGTGAAGTATAATACGAAGTTAATCACGACTGAGTTTAACTTAAGCTCTCATATTTTTTTGTGCCACTTTCCTCTGCTCGTGAGGATTTTGTTTATTAGCAATAAACATTCAATAACAATTACAGACAGTGATTCGGGTAAAATAATGGTGAATAAAATTTTTCAATTGATTAACATGGAATTGAAGAGGCTTGTTACCAGATGGGTGCTGCATTTGCTGGCAGTGAAACTATTTACTAGTTGGTTTTATGAGTAATTTTCAAGATAAAGGTAAAATGTTTATACCTAACCACACATTAAATCTCTCCAATCCTAATACTCGTCTCAAATGGGTTAAGTGTTAGGCACTTGGAAATGAAAATTGGCCGGTTTCAAGCCAGATTTCTCTCCCTCCTCCTCCACCCACTCATGGTCTTTTATGCACTTCTCGGGGCCCGCTGGCAATGGAAATGTAAATGGCAGAGAGAACGGACAACGGCACCTGTTATAATTTGTTTGGCTTCTTGTACGCTGACAGCGAACGATTTTTATTAAATTCTTTGTCTCGAATGTCTATATATGAGTGGTTGTTGTTGTTGTTGTTGCATAACCCCCACTGACTGTGTCACACGGCCAGGGAAGAAAAATTTGATTAAGTATTTGGGGTGTCCCCTTTTGGGACACACATTTCCCTCCGATTTCTACTCTAGTGAATGAATGGCGCTGAGCTTTCAACCGCAATGACATACGAAATTTGTTTTGCTTTTAAGTTGCTCGGGGCATTTTCCACGCGAAACGTGTGTGTCATACCAAATATACATATATATTTTTTAATATAATTTACAAAAAACAAATGCAATACGCAAAAGCCGGCGACAAGTGTCAGGCAATGTCATAAAATTGATGATTATTATTATTACAGTTTTGGTTTTTAATGAATTTATGAATTATTTTCCTAACCATAGCTAATAAAATTGTTAATTGGATTTTTCCAGCACAGCTGCCGATTGTGCGATAAAGAACAACAACAACAACAAGAACAGCAGCAACAACAACGTGTGCGAATGCACGAATAAGCGCTCGTATAAAAAGTACATTATCAAAGCGCTAATAAAAACTTGGCGCTTGGCCGTGTCGTTTCTGTGCTCGTTTCGTCTCTTTCGATGATGATGTGTCTGAGTGTGTGTGTGTGTGTGTTTGGAACAGGGCGTGGCCTTCCGCGAAATTGTAGGGGTTGCACCAGGAGGGCAGGGCAGGGGATAAACTCTGTTGCTCGCGTGAGCTTTAATGAAATGAATAAACGAAATGCAAAGGGTAAATATTAAACGAAAGTTACTTTGAAGCAAGCCAGTTGTTGGTAATAACTTAAACATTATATGCTCGTATAATAATTTATTATACTTTTAATCAATGCAAATTATTCATTAAATTTTGTTGATTAATTTTTTGCCACCAGTCTTTGCGAGGAAAGTTAGTTATACTCTTGACGGCTTTGTGAAATTAGTTTCCCTCTAGTCGGAAGTGAAACTTGACCCTTCGGAACCTAGCTAGTTTTTATAAGTACGCATTGAACATGGGTAAAAGGGGGATCATGAAGTTGCGCAAATGTATGTAACAGGAAGAAGGAAACATTTCCGACCCTATAAAGTATATTCTTGATCAGCATCAACAGTCGTGTCGATAAAGCCATGTCCGTCTGTCCATCTGTCCTTCCGTATGAACAAACAGATCTCAGAGATGGTCAGAGGTAGAGGTTTGACATGTATGGAACATAAACTTCTTATACTTCCAGGCAGATCAAGTTTATTTTCAATTTTTGCCACGCCCCCAAAATTTGAAAAGAACGTCATATCTTCCACAGTTTTGTGGATAGAGGGTTTGTTCCTTCTAGAGATAGTTAGTAATTAGCATTAATATATCGATTTGCCGAAGAAATGATAAAGTTCGGATGAGCGGTTCTCAAGTTATGAGCAAAAAACAGGGCATAATCCCGAAACGAATTTCGGTTCCGGTTCCGATACCGGTACGTCCCGAAATGAATGTTTCGGTTAAAGGTTCCATTTCGGTTTTCAATTAATTTCGGTTTTCGGTTTCGATACGGTACCCGCATTTTTATTTCGGTATACCGGTACGTACCGGTACGTACCGATATAAGTAATAGTTATTTTTAATACTGAAAAAACTAAATTCTGAGATAAATCTAAATCATTTTATTCCTGTTTAATAAAACGAATCAAAATTCAACACAAAATGAATGGTTTCACATTTAAAGTAAAATTATATAGCCTTCATATTTCGTATTTTTTTACGTAGTTAACACGTAAGATCTAATGATTACATTATATGCTCATAAATATTATATTATGTATTACTAGTTTTCGAATTTAACTTCGAATTTTATACGTCCACTATATAGCATTCTTGTGATTTGCTCGCAGTGACATAATTGCATTAAATGTGGTTGAGTCCATGCAACTTCTTAGCGGATTCATTATATATTTAACGCCAGAGAATAGGCGTTGCACGCTTACCTGCGTAGCTGGAACAGAAAGAACGACTTTTGAAATCGCACACAATTCTGGGAACTTTGTAGAGGATTATTACCAAGAATCAAAATCAATATGCCTCAACTTCGTCGGCGCATTCAAATGAACCAGAATTTGAACTGCAGTTCATTAAGCAGTGATTGATCAGCAAACGACAAAATTTGTGCAAAAATATTATGTAAAAGATCGATACAAGTATTTTTTTGCTCAGTACTTAGCGTTACGTTAGACCTAGGGTCCAAAAATATTGCACATAGAAAAGCATTGTTTTCAAAAAGGGATTTCTCTCGCTTTTCTATTTCCTGAAAAAAACGATTTCGCAAGAGAGAACGAATTTTTTGATATTTCCAATTTGCAGTGAATCCAAATGGAATAAAAATCGCCCAAAACTAGATTTTCGGCTTTAAGTTTAGTTGTGTCCGCCTCCGCTGATTCTAATATGCGTACAATTTCGCGAACTGAGTCCCACACTTTCCGGTTCAGAAGAAAGTCCTTATCTGCAGCCGCAAAATTGGAGCAAGAGTTGAAGATGTCTTCCGCCAGCAAATATTTTGGTATCCTGTAGGTTGAGCTCCAACGCGTGGGGCAATCGATGGGTGCTTAAATGTTATGACTCCTAAAAAGTTGAAAGAAAATCTGGCATCGTGTAAAGGTCGTTTTATGATTGCTTTTTTTGCATTACAAATGTCTGACTAAAACTACGATGCGCTCTGCAAAGGTAAAAAACCCGAAACTGTACCGGTACCAACGTTTCGGTTTCGTTCCGGTTATATCGGTTCCAATAATAACGGTAAACGGTTTTCGGTTCCCAAAAAAAAATTTGTTTCGATTCCGGTTCCGGTTCCGGTACGCGATTTGAAACGGTTTATTTCGGTTAACGGTTCCGGTTCCGGTTCCGGTATTATGCCCTGCTTTTTTTTACATATTATTTTTTTGTAAGAATTGACATGTGGTTTCAACAAGACGGTGTCACAAACAACACGGCACTGGAAACCATGGACCAATTGTGACGTTTAGATCTTAGACTTTTTTAAACAAAGCATGTAGTTTTTTTTCATACTTAGGGCCGATTTCTCTAATTCCACATAGCTGTTATGAATCATATAAGCTAACGTTTACTCTGCTAAAGCTTATGTGACATAGTGTGGGATCAATAAAATCAAGGTATGCATGTTAAAAATATAATTAATTTTCTTCAAAAATTCTTTAGCTTTCTTCATGGTGCTATGGATTAGACAAGGTCCTTCCATTTTGTCAGGCTCTTTTCCAGGTAAATCCTGACCTTATGCTGCAATGAGCGTACTCTAAAATATTCATAATCAGGACTTTCCCAATTCCTAGTGGAATTGTCGCAAATCGGGCTAATTGCTGTTCTGATTTTCGCAAATCGGCAAAATTTATCGTTTTCAAAAGTTGTGCTGAAGATCCGGCGGAATTATAAGTAATTGATCTTTGAGACTTGAATGACTTGAGAAATGATTGTAAAAAATTCAAAAACTAAATTTTTATAATAATACAAAACATTCTTAGACCCGTTGTTATTGTTGTTACTCCTTCGTTTGATATTGAAATATATTTTAAAAGAATTTTTATTTAATAATCAAGAGAATATTGCATGAAATCTAAAACCGAGCGACTTTGACAGCTGAGCTAAAGTTTATTCTGAAACAATTCACTTGCTTTTGAAAAGCCCTAAAGAAGACTATTGGATATCTGGAAATTACATTTCAGAATAGTTTTAATCAAGATTCCGAATATAAATAATTCTTCTTCTCCTATTATTGGATATGATTTTTAAAAGCATCTTTACAAAACAAGCACTGAAAATAAAAATAGTTATTACGAAAGAACCTCTTTTCAAATAGATAAGGTCCGGTTAGGGATCAGGTTTGGCAGGTCGGACACTTAAAAGGTTTGCTTCATGGTTCGGTTCGAAGGACCGAAACAAACCGAACCAATAAAAGGGGGTTCGGTTCTAGACCAATTTGAAGCCTTAGTTTTTGATGACTAAGGGGGAATTTTTAATAAAAAGATAAATTATTTATTTTACCTTTCCTGAACTTTATTTGACGCCTTAACGTTGTCATTTGAAGCTTTTAATATCAAATATCAAAATAATTTCCATTTTTAAAACTCTAAAAGGCAAACAACAAGAGAGTTCCTAGAGGGTTATCTGTATAGCTATTTCCAAGGCTCCCCCGATTCTCTCATCAGCAGACTTTTCTCTGACTCCAGATTATTTACTTGCAATCGTAAGTGAATTGTGAATTCGTAACTGAAAATGATTTTAAATAATCCAAAATTTAATTCAACAAATTGAGTTAAGCATATGGCTTCACCACCCAAGGGTTTCCAATTCAATGACCTGCCACAAGGGGGACTTTTTAAAAGAAAGCTTTTAAATTACACTTATGACGAATTTTCAAAACATATTGTGCATACCAATAAGGTTTATGAACACTTTTGACCGCAAAAAGCCAGCCAAAACTGTTTTCCCACTTCCCACCAGGCAGGCAATAAAACAATGCAGTTTTTAATTATTGTCCGCCTGCAATCGAAGCATCAGCCACCCCAGAGCCCAAGACCGACCCGACTCCGCGTCGGAGGAAGACGGAGACTCGGCCCCACCTATTGGATGGTTTGCTGGTCGTTGGCTGTTTAACCGTTGCAGTTTTCGCCTTGTTTTGTTTTTTTTTTTCTTAACTTAACCGGTTTCATTTTTGTGTTTTTATTGTTTACGCGAAAAATTCGTCTGCCGTCGTCGCACACACACGCTCACATTACATGGGCGTGCGTCGAAAGGTTCATTGCGCGGGGAGGTGGGCCATGTCAGGGCCAGGGGGCAGCGGGCAGCGGGCACAGCGAATGCGGCTCGCCAGCGCCATTATGTTTTTGTGTGTGTAGCCCGTTTTGTTTTCTGTGTTTTGTTGTTTCCATTTTTATATTTTATTCGCTTTATTTTTTCCGCTTCGACGCTTTGCGAGCGAATGAAATCGCGTTCGTACGCGACGCACTCACTCACACACACAAACAGCCGCACGCATGTGTGTGCCCGCGCCGGCATATGTATCTCACAGATACATTTTGCATTTCAGTTTTATTTTCTTGCTCTCCGATGCCTCCATCCATCCATGCATCGTATGCCGTATCGACCACGTTGCACATGTTTTTGGATCCTTCTTTTCGATTTTATTTTAGCCTCGGGCTATGGTTCTCAGCTCTTGTAGTTGTCGCCGCGCGCTGAAATAATTCGCCACGGGGTATGAGTACGTAAATGAGCAATCTTTATACATGTATTAATATTTAAATATGTATTTCTGTATATACCTAAAAGATTAATGGGAATAAACTACATGGATTCTGCCTTAAAATGTAAGCCTTATTTTATATTACATTTTTAAGATCACTTTAGAGAAATGGGCAATTAACTTTTTTCATTGTTGTGGAAAATATTGAAAGAGGACAACTTTATGACGGCTTACATATTTACGGTGTACATTGAACACACACTGTCTCGATTGCTTAACAATCAATTAAAATCTTAAATTCCATTTTGAACATTTTCGCAAAAACTTGAAAATGTTCTGCTTTCGACTTAAGCAAATAAAAACTCCAACAAATTTCCTTAGTAAATTACAGTAAAAAAGTTCCGCCTGGTGTATAAAAGTATACTTGGTTTCTCCAACTAGAACATAAAGCTGATATCCACGTCATATAATAGGAAAAAGACTATAAAACTAAAAAATCAAATCGAAAATCACTCCTGGGCTCAAGCCAGTGAAACTTTTACGGATTCGCTTCACGAAGCGGGCTCATTGTTTGATGAACCTATAGGTTCAGGTTTGCAACAGGTCATAGGTACATTTTTAGGAGCTAATTTGTGTTGTTTAAATCACTTCCTGTGCCTATTTTTGATAGCATTTATAAAGCTGTGCGAGAGTAGAAACAAGCATGTTAAAAATTTACATAAATAGAAAAAACTAAAATATTTTGGTTTTTAAGCAGTTTAGGTTCGTACTGCCTTGAAAATCCACAGACTCCGATTCCTGAGCGGTTCGACTAAAAATATAGAGAACAAATTCTTCGATCTCTGATTATCTGGAAAAAAATGCCTGACTGATTTGAGTACGGACTATTCGGTTTTGAATTGCTGATCTGTACCTGAACTAAGTTTTTCGGATATAAAAAAAATTCTTGGATTGTACCAAAACTTGCGTACACTCTGAGAAAAAAATAGAGAATTTCTTAAATCAAGAGTTTTCGCTCTCAAAAGTACGGTAAGATTGAAAATTCTTCCACTTGAACTTGGGACCTCGAAGACTGAAATACACATAGACGACTGCAGCTTAGCCCACTTGACTATCATCCAAAAGCAACACGTCGAACACGTCTACACCATAGTTAAGACTGTACGCAGTTGTACCACTGACATCACACAACGACACACAAAACGTCAGAGTTTTTCTCTCATGAGAGCAATAACCGACTGCGCTCTCCCCTCAGTAGTTCCTGTACACACTCCTCTTCTATGCAAAACGAAACTGTCAGAGAACGCTATTCTCTCTAAGTTACATCTATACATCTCCTAACTCCCCTTGCCTATAAATCTTTTAATCCGAAGGTCTGGATAAAACCAATTTTTCTTAAGCTTGAATTAAAGGGTAAGGGGTACTAAGAATTTTCAAAGAATTGATTTAAGCACACACACAGAAAATTTGTGAAAACGTATCAGGTGAATTTACAGCGCTATGAAAACTTCAATCGCGTTTTTCTCAAAACTGTCATTCAAAAACAGCTCTGTGGATTCTTCTTCTTCTTTATTGGCCATCACAACCGTTCGACGGTCTCGGCCGCTGCATTTGATGCTCTGCAGTTGCTTCTGCTCCCTACAAGCTGCCACCAGTTATTCACAGCAAGCTTGGCAATGTCTTCTCGCACCTGGTCTTTCCATCTTAGTGGTGGTCTCCCCTCTTGCCGCCTCCATAGCCTGCCGCCTTTGACTTATACGCCTTTTTTACTGGAGCTTCTTTGTCCACCCTGGTGACATGTCCTAACCAGTGCAGGCGCTGTTGCTTTAAGCGCTTGACCATACAGGTGTCTTCAAAGAGCTCATGCAGTTCGGTATTCTTTCCAATGCGGAAATCATTGCCAACTTTTAAAGGTCTTTAAATCCTCTCCCGCTGCTGACATGATTAGCGACTTATATAGGACTATTTTCGTTCTTTGCGCGAGGTCTCTGCTCTGTGGATTAGAATGAATTTTATACTACTTTTTTTTTAATATTAAACAAATCCTTGATTGAAGGATTCTATTATTTTTTGTCAACCCCTTAACCCCGTAAGATCAATTTGTTTTCTGTGTATAAACGTTTATTCAATCTATTCCTTTTATTTTGAGTAAAAATGTCTTGAATTCTTTTCAGATCTAGAATCAAGATTAGTACAGTCTTTGCTTTACTATTTGCAGCTATTCTGAAATAAATCTAAATGTTCTTTATGTATTTAAAAACTTTCTTTGAATTCAAAATTTATGAATGCTAAGAGATGAGAATTGAATTGATCGTTGAATTGATCGTTGGGGCCAGTACTTGTAGGCAAAAGTCACTGATGATTTGGTAGATATACCAATGAAACAGCTGTATGACTAACTAGCCTCCTTTGTGGTGTGTTGTGTTCCTGCTTTTTGAAGTTATGTGCTAACAAAACGAGACCTAGAGCCAGCGTAATATTGATGGTTTGATTATCATAAAGGTCGTTAAAGCACACACATACCTACTTAATTTAAGGCCCTCTTCTGGTCTAGAAGGCTAAATTTTACATGTTTTTTAAAAATTCGTGGAAAGAAATCGGGAAGAGATTTTATATTTGGTTGGTAAAATACAAAATTAAATTTGTGAATGCGAGGGCTGTTTAAAAAAATTCTTGGGGTTAAGAAGTTCGTACCAAAAAAATATTGTCGATGGTACTAATCGGAGTTGTACACAATCCCGGTATACAATTATCAAAGAGCAAAATAGAATATGGGAAGTTGGTAAGTACAAATGCCTTTATCGTCCAGAGAAAAACAAATTTAATTTGCGAAATGGAAATTGGGGGGTAAAAACTTGAGAAAACATGGGAACCACTTTGAAAAAACGTGGTATGAGAAACCCTCGTTCAAAGTTTGAAGTAATGAAAATTATGCTTTATTTGTGAAAAGACATTGGTTGTTTTAAAGAAAAACTTTAGTCGAGTAAAGTATATTTTCAAAATTTTTTTCTGGAAAATCATTTTGAAATTAAAAAAAAAATTTAAACTTATTAAAAAAATAAAAAATGAATCAAAAAAGAATTTTTCTAGACCAGAAGAGGGTCTTAAGTAAATATTATCAGGGATGCAAACCAATCGGAATCGAAGACTGGTTCGGTTCAGTGGTTCATGTAAACTTTAAATCACCGATATGGTTTATAACACGGTTTAAGGGACAAATCAAACATCGGTTTCTGTTCGGTTTAGTGGATTTCTGTATTTCCAAGCGTTATATTTCTAACAAGATATTTTTCTAATATAAGTATTTAAGCCGCGTATTCAGAACGACAGAAAATTTCTTTCCTCACAGTATTTCACATAAATAAAAAACATTTTCTAACAAAAAGAAATTTTCAGTCGCTCTGAGATGGGCCTTAACTACTATTTTCGAAATTAAATTTAATTTACTCGCAAGTAACTTAAAAACGGCGCATATCTATAGGATTCATACCAGGGTATTCAGGGAAGCAAAATGTCTGACAATTTAATAGGTGTCTGGTCATTCTTAAACCGAAAAGACACGTATCAACATCTTGTTAAAAACTTCAGTAGATTATACATCCCTTGCTTTAGTTAGATTTTTCAGATTGTTCAGGAAACTCTCACAGTTTGATCTGCAATTTCCAGAATGATGACAGATATATTAAGAAAATTGACAAAAAATTTGATGCTATGGAAACACCGGAACCAGACTGTATTCCGACAGCGGGCAGTTCTTTAAGAGGTAGTTCGAAACTTTACAAGGCTAGAAAAATTAAAGGCTTTTCGTATAATTTTCTAAATTACAAAAGTGGCGATACGCCATCACACTCGTCCATCGACACTCGTCGATGACGTCGATAACTCGTGTATAACAGTATAAAAGGTTTTCGGTTCAGCTCTGCGTTTTCCCACAGCCGCTGGTTCGGCTTAAGTGCACGAAATAGCGATTCGGTATGGTTCCCCGAATTTTATACTTTCGATTCTAAATTAAATTTTGTTTAAAAGAAGATTCTAAAGTATTCTAGCAGCCGCTTTGCCTTCACACCCAATTGCTGTCTCCCATTTCCTTATATTCCCATATCCAACCGATCATAAAAATCATGTTTTCTTAGTTTTCCTTTATTTTCCTACAGAATTTACATAGAAAAGGCTCTGCTAATTAAACTTAAGACGCCAGCACGCCTAGACCCAAACAATAAAGAATGAAGCACTTGAATCATAAGGACATTAGGACAACTAGTTTACAGTTTTCAAGTTCCAAAAAAAAGAAAGAAAGAAGGAAACTCAAAAGTAAAACAACACACAAACACACACACTCACATGCACACAGTGGGAAATACATATGCCCAGAGCCACATAATCTTAATCCTTCACACAATAAACGCCCCTGGCTGATGTGCGGCTGCTGGCTGGTAGTTGATTCTGATCCTGTTTGCATGCTGCGCCCTTCCTCACATTCACAGCTTGGTCTTTGGCACATTATGGATTTCCGAACGGTCGCAGCGGTGCGTCCTTTTGTTTTAAATTAGCACGGCATGTTGCACATGCGGCACGGGTCTGTCCTCGTATTTGGGTGTCCGTCCATCCGTCTGTCGGTATATCTGTTTTCCTCTTCCCCAGGTCGGCGGAAACAACATGTAAACTTGTAACAACAAACCGAAATTAGCTAAATTGCATTTGTGGTCGCTGGAAATGCCACGATAATAAATTGAGATACAACGCTTCTATCGAAAATAATGTAAACTAATTAGTGATAAAAACTGTCAGCGGCAAATAAATTAAATATTCCACCTATACGAATGCAATTTTGCACTTAGATAGTCGCCCTCGCCGGGCCGTTTGTGCCCCGCATCGCTTGTCGCTGCGGTGCATTGAAAGCTATTAAAGTAAATTGCACTCGCATAGGCATCGGTATCGTGGCACTCCACACCCCAACCCCAACCCCCTCCGCCGTACGTTTATTGTCTAAGTTCGAGTAGTTGGTGGGCAAACTCTAATTGCGATTTAATGTCTTTCGTTTTTCGTATGAAAATGCTTCTTAGCCGGGCGATAACAGTAGCGTTTATCAATGCAGGTTCAGTCAAAATTAATGGAACTAACGTGTAGGCATATTTCTAGGTATACTCGTAGACCTGTACCTGCACATCTCATTAGCTATTGTGTGCAATGACTTAATGCTTTTTTTCGGTAAGAAAAAAAACAATGGAAAAACAAACTAGTACAGCTTATCGCTTGATGGTGATTTATGCGACGCTTACTACAAGTATTATGAGTTTTTAGAGAAGTAGCGAGTACCGCGTTGTTCTATTTTTTGACGTACTTTACGATACCTACATGATGAGGTTTTTCAATGGTAAATGGAAAAAATTGCATGTTTTATTCGTTGCTAGTTGCTGGGTAAAAATAAATTGAAACTTTTTTCCATTAACTTTTAACTGATCTTCACTTTCCAATCCAGGTTAGAGCATTGAGTTACCTGTCCCAGCCGCTGAATCGTATTTAATTCAAGAGAGAAAGTCATTTGCCAACTTTTACAAGTCTATAAATCCACGAAGCGAACTGTAGCCTCACACTAAATTCTTCATGTCTCAAGGTTGCATTGCTGCACCAGAGTTTATAGCAAATTGTAAAGCTCTAGCTAAGTATTTCCACAATGGATTCCTTACTGTATCAGGAATATTCGATGACAGAAGAAGGAATAAAAATTCTTGATCCAAGTAAGAATTTTTTCCAACTCTTCAACTTTGCTTGATTCTCCGCTGAGTTACTTAACCTCACTCCCCTCGGCTTCTGTATCAAGTGACGGAACCGCCAATGCTTGACTACTGCAGCCGTATAGTAACGTTTACCACCAGGTATAAAGTCACCATACCAAGTCGTCTGGACTGGAACTTAATGCTCAATGCATAGAAGCTGCAATTCAGTGGATGAAGAGGAGAGTGTACAGCACCCCTTCTGTCACTGTTCAGCTCTCAGCAGAAGGCGACTCGCAGTTTTGGGTCGTCCTTTCCTAATCGATGTGTCAGACATCTCTGAAATAGGTGTTGCCTCTTTGCTAAAATTCGTGCTACTTTCTAAATGGTTTAATGGGACAATCGCTCCCTCTACGATCACAGCGTAGGAAGGGTTATATGGTACCACAACGGGCCTTCCATGGCCTGAATGTAGAAATGGGATCTTCCTATTTCAACCATGGCAACCTAACCTAACATCGGCTTCTTTATCATCTCTTGCTTAGAAAAATCCTTCTGTCTCCTTTTATAGTCTGTATCAAGGTATACTAAGCAAGGTAGGCCTATTCACTCTCTCGCTCTCCTGACAACTTGTTAAATTTCAGTCAGTAAGCAAAGAAAATCTAACATAGAAGCGCACTTTGCTGTGTCGTCAACATTTCACTCAGATATTAGTCAGCTGATTGCTGTCATTTTGGCTCTCTGAGTCATTTTTTGACTATTTGAGTAATTGTTGTAACCATGGTCTCACTAACAAGGTCTCATTAACAAGGTCGTAACAAGAGAGGTACCAGTTGACAGGAACATGTGAGAGCACGTTGGCATCCCCTTTGCTACTGAGTGTTTTCCGCATTCAACTGGTACCCCAAAAAGAGGCAGCCTACTTTAATGACTTCACCTGGTATAATTCCACCATGGTTGTAACTATGCGCGTCTCCCTCTTTCTTTGCAGTAAGCAACTGTTGTAAGCGAAGCATCTCCGACGACGAATTTTTTGCGTTTTACTTAGTAGCTTAGTAGGCTTTGCATTGAAATATATTACTCTCTCGCTCTCTTTGACACAAATATAAGGAGTTGTGATAGAGCGAGTGAGCCTACCTGGTTTAGTATACCATGGTCATGGTCCGCATAGAGATAGCGCTTGTAGCCCTCACGCTATGGCTAAGCGTAGAGCATCAACAACTTCATATGTGTTCTCTCTTCTCTTTCTCTCCGAGCAAAGGTTTTGTTGTTCGTTCGTTCAGTATTCTAAGGAAGCTTTCCTCAAGAAAAGAGGGCGTACAATGTGACTGTCTCTCTCTGACACTCAGTGGCAAAAATCTATTTAATTCCTCCTTTTTATACCCTGTTCTCATTAAAAATGGGAAAAAGGGGATCATGAAGTTGTGCAAATGTATGTAACAGGCAGAAGGAAGCACCTTCGATCCCATAAAGTATATATATTCTTGATCAGCATCAACAGCCGAGTCGATTTAGACATGTCCTTTTGTCCGTCTGTCTGTCTGTATGTACGCGTCGATTTCAGAGGCTGTAACAAATAGAGCCACAATTTTTGGCATTGTATGTAGGTGTATACTGTACCCACATCGAGTTGGATTTAGATTTAGAAAATTCCACTTCCTCCATCTTTTAACAGCGAAAAACTGTTTCTCTCTTTGTATGAACGCGTTGATTTCAGAGACTATAAAAGGAAGAGCCACAAATTTTTGCATGTATGTAGGTTTATACTGTACCCAGATCAAGTTTGCTCCAGATTTGGCAAATTCCTCCTCCTCCTTCTTCTAACCGCGAAAAACTGTCAGAGCTACAATTTTTAAGCTTGAACCTAGTGACTTAATATATATTCAGTAAGGCCCAAAAACACCGAAGATATGCAAGTGCGCTTCCTCATTTATTCAAATAAATTTTAAAATAAAAGGAGTTCAAAGCTATAGGAACCACATTACTTGGAACAGTGTATTTTGCTGTCGGGGCACTCGACCGCAACACTCTAACTTGTTTTCTTTTATTGATGTGAAACATCGGTATACAATTTCACACACAAAAGGATGGGCAGAGGGTGGAAGCGAGAAGGTAGGAAAGATGCTGAAGAGGGGCAACTGGGTGGGTTCTGGGGGTGGGATCGGTGGTCGGGAAAGATCTGGGTGGGATCTGGTAGATCTGGGAGGGAGTCTGGGTGGAATCTGGGTAGTATCTGGGCAGGATCTAAATGGGATCTGGGTAGGATCTGAGTGGGAACTGGGGGGGATCTGGGTGGGATCTGGGTGGGATCTGGGTGTGATCTGGGGTAGTGATCTGTAGGTGGGATCTGGGTGGGATCTGGGTGGGTGGATCTGGGTGGGATCTGGGGGGATCTGAGTGGAATCTGGGTATGACCTTAGTGGGTTCTGGGAGGGATCTGGATGGGATCTGAGTAAGATCTGTGTGGAATCTAGGTAAGATCTGTGTGAAATCTGGGAGGGAATTGGGTGGGATCTTGTATCTCACCTTGGTCGTATCTGGGTGGGTGAAACATTATCATTTATCTATGGACTTCCTGAAAAACTAAAAGAACACTGCAGGAAGTGATCTTGTTGCTGGTATTTCTGCTCGCTGTTAGTTTTCTTCTTTCGAAAGAGTGCCCTTGCTGATTAATATACCATTGAGAGAGCTTGAGATTTCGAAAATAAGCTCTTAAACTAAGCATCTTGTTTCACATCAAAGCCTCGTGAGTGGACACACACCTTTTTTAATTTTTCCATTTTTCTTTATTTTGATTTTTCTTTTGTATCTCCCTTATTTCCTTTCCTAGTTGGTTACTATTTTTCTAACATCTTCTCTTTCTTCTCGTACCCCTTTCTATACTGGTTTACTCTCATCTTACTTAATTAACAAAAGTTTTGTTTCTTCAAGCGGTCTTACATTTTTGACTCTATTTTGAACCTTTTTAACTATTCCTGCACTTGTTTTACTCTTTCTTTGTCATATCTTGTCTTCAGCATTCTTTTTTTTGTAGTTGAACAATCATGCAGAGAATGTTTTGTCGGACGATCAACACTATTTTAGATTTTACATAACACTTTTTAAGAAAAACTCCAAAATATAATGAAATAACAGGAAGAGTAAACAAATCGGAAGATTCTCTTGCTTTCTCTTTTTTCTCTTTTTACTCCCTGCGTACAGACACTATTTTAAAAGTATTAAGCCTGTAGAAGTTACCCTTACTTTGTGCTTTTCCTTTTCGTTTTGGTGTCGTACCTTAGTGTCTGCTCTTCTCGGTGGGTTGGGCGGTAGGTGGGCTGCTATTTTGCTAGTAGACATTAAGGATCTGAGTTTTGAAGACTTATTCCCCCTTTCCTGCAATTGCTCAGCCCCAATCCTAAGCTTTTCTTGCAAAACATATCACCTGTCGTCACCTTCAAATAACCCGTGCACAGGTATAAATCACGTTTCTCGAACGCTATTGATCATCATGTCCATCCATTTGGCTGTAGAAAACATTTGCCCTGACTGTGGCACAAATTCGTTGTGCATTAATTAGACATTTTATAGGTGCAACTTGGCATGGCCTGCAAATGCCATTTGCAGACCACAATTATTGTTTGGGCCTGGTCAACAGAGGCAACCGCAACTAAAATGCAACCTAGCGAAGCATTCAGCGTTGCACATATTTCGCATGGCTTCGATAACTTACATTAATTTGATGTACACACACACAGCGGCAGACTCTTGGTAACCGCGAATTGCCAACTTAGTTAACCAACCAACCAGCCGACCCAACCGACCCGGACAAAGCCAACGTCCAATCAATGAGATGCACAAACACATCCCACCTCTCGCTCCCATTTCATTTATGCGAAGTCAGAGCTGGCATAAATACATACATACGTGCATATATGTATATCTGGAGTTGGCGATGGAGAGTGTCGAGCCGCGAGTTAACCAAATGGTGTGTGCAACATTTTTGCTATAAAAGGCGTTTGCATTTGCGCCAACTTCAAAGAATTCCGAGAACTCCCGCTCTTCTGGCCAGGGTCTGGGCATTGTCTATGCCTTGGTTTTGGTTGCATTTATGATTACAGCGACGACTACGACGACGACGACAACGACGATAAATGTTGTACATACGTGAGTATGCACACACATGCACAACAGCTCCAACCTGGGCCTGGCCTGGCCGGGCATGGCCCGACTCTGAGCTCGGCTTGGCCTGGCTTACTTTGTGTGGATGCTGCTGCTGCTGCTGTGCCCGCTGCTGCTGTGGCTGTGTTTAAATTGAAAATTCCCGATTTGCACACAGTCACAGATGCGCTTAATTTGCACCTCTCCAAATGCATAAAAAGCAAGAAGCCGTGATGGAGCTGAAGCAGCGACTCTCGGCCATGCGTGGCGTACTTCTTGCCAAAGAGTCACGGCTGGCAATAGTACGCTTGAAACGGCTATGACCACGGATATGCCCCAGACTAGCAACAGGAGCGTAGTTTTTAAGTGGGGTGACCTCTAATCCAGCTTAAATGAGAAAACATTGAAGGGCTTTAAAAGCTAAGTTTTATAAGATCTTTGATATTTTATTTTTTTTTTTTTTTATTTAAATTTTAAATTTAAATTTTTTTTATTTTTTTATAATTTAAAAAAATATATAATTAAGTTTTTTTTGAAAAATTTTTTAAAATTTTATTTTTTTTTATCAAATTTAATAATTTTAAATTATATTTTATTAAAAAAAAACAAAAAAATTAAATTAAAAAAATTTTTTTCACATAACCGAAAATTATTTTTAAAAACATTAAAAAAAAAAACCTATTTTTTTTGACCTTAATTTATTAAATTCAAATGTTTGTTTGATTATTCCAGCTCAAGGTCATCCGTCCCATATCCAGAAAAGGAATGAAAAACCGGTGGATTCTTTGTTTCCCAATATATTTCGAGCCCACATCGGGGTCCGTCTTCAGGGGGCTAATAAACAACATTGAACAGATATAAATAACAAGATTTTAACTAACGAAAAGTGAACAACATTCGAACCTATACATACATTGATACGGGACAAGAAACAAGTGCTCGCCTCGGAGTTTGATGTAAAACTAATTAATCCTAATGTTTGTTTTGGTCAAGTAAGTGTCTATATATGTGTGCGCAGTTCTCTGTGTCTGATTTAAAGTTCAGCCTAATATTTGTTGGTGTATTAATTATATACAACATCTCCAGAGTAAAACGCTTGTTGTAGTTACGCTCTTGCTGTAGAATACTTGTGGCATCAAAATCAGGAGAATGTCCGCTCTCCGCACAATGGGCCGCAAGTGCTGTTTTTTGTGTGTTAATCTCGTTTCGTCTTTTGATATCTGACCTGTGTCCAGATATTCTCGTCTTAAGTTTTGATTTTGTCGTTCCAACATATATTTTGTCACATATGTTGGTCCCGTCTCCAGCGCATGGTATTTGATATATTAGATTATTCTTGTCCATCTTTGCAACCTGACTCTTCATATTGCTAAACAGAGCAGCCATGGTGAATGTTGGCTTGTGGGCTATTGCGATTTGATCCCTGTCGTATAGGTCAGCTTTGGCTAGTCTTTCCGAGTACTGGGGAATATATGTCACTGATTTATATGTTTTGGTCTGTTGAGCTCGTGTTGTTGTGGATTCTTTTCCGATACCTTTGATGATGGACTTAATGATATTGTGGGGAAAGTCATTCTTGGTCAGTATATTTTTAATTTTGACTAAATTCTCAGTGTGGAAAATTTTATCGCTGGTATCTAGTATTCGCTTAGCAAGATTTCTTGCTGTGTTGATTACCATGTTTTTTGGATGTTTAGAATGGTAATTTAAAATCCGTCCTGATGCTGTAGGTTTTTGATACCAGTTAACTTTTAGCGTGTTGTCAATCCTGTGCACTGCTGCGTCTAAAAATGGTAGTTTGTTGTCAGCTTCTAATTCTATTGTAAATTGTATGTCCTTGTGATATGAATTTAGCACCTGTAGAGTTGTTTGGATGTCCTCTTCTCTGACTATCGCAAAGAGATCGTCAACATATTTGGTCAAGAGTCTGGTGGTTTTAACTCTTTTTAGGACTTCTTCCATGACTATATCTGCTATAATTGGTGAGGCAGGAGATCCCATGGGGAGACCTTTTAGCTGGACATACAGTTCTTCTTCAAACTTGAAGTATCGGTTCTCGTTAATACAGAAAGTTAACGCTTCCAGAAATAGTTTTCGTGTGGTTCTTTATCAATTCCCATTTGTCACGAATTACGTCAATTGCCAGGTCAGTGGGGATACTAGGGAATAGTGATATCACGTCGAAGGAAATAAGTTTCTCATCGTCAAAAAAGTGGGAGTCATTTATCCTTGTCTTAAATTCTGTTGCGTTCTTTACATGGACTTGAGTCTATCGTCAAGTTTTTTAAAATTTCTGACATATATTTACATAGATGGTACGAAGAAGAATAAACATAACAAGGTTATGCTTTTTTGGAGATTCATGACGGTGGTACGTCCGTCTGTCCGTCTGTTTCTGTTTCTATCCTCCGTCAGTTTTAAAGCTATCTCAACCAAACTTTGCACGAAGTCTTTTTGGTATAAAGTACGGGGGGCTGCACATTTGTCGGAACCGGCCGGATCGGATGACTATAGCATATAGCTGCCATAGGAACGATCGGTTGAAAAAGTAGTTTTAGTGAGAAAAACTTTTTTTTGTTTTCAATGCTATCGCTCCCAACCCCCGTATTTATAAGTTTTCTATGCTTTCACATAATTTCAGCAAGTTTTATCAAAATCGGGCAACTATATAGTATAGCTGCCATACAAAAGATAGGTCTGAAAAAAGTCTTAGTGAGAAAACTTTTTTTGTTTTCAATGCTATCGCTCCCAACTCGCGTACTTATCAGTTTTCTATGAATCACACAATTTTCTCAAGTTTATCAAAATCGGATGACTATAAAGTATAGCTGCCATACAAAAGATCGGTCTAAAAATAGTCTTAGTGAGAAAAACTTTTTTGTTTTTTCAATGCTATCGTGTCTTCAGTATACATATTATCTCTCACAGAATATTGTCAATTTTGTTTGTAAGCACAATATATGTCCTCAAGGGTATATAATCTTCTATTTTTTAATTATTTTTTCCATGGCGACTGTTACATTTCCCTTATCCGCATTTAAAATAATTACGTCTTTATTTTCTCTTAGAAATTTCCTGGTCTGACCGACTGTATCTAATATTGCTTGGTCCATTGCGCTCTTCATGTTTTTTTGTTGTGCAGTCTTTGATGAGCAATGACAACTTCGTTCACTTTTCGTTAGTTAAAATCTTGTTATTTATATCTGTTCAATGTTGTTTATTAGCCCCCTGAAGACGGACCCCGATGTGGGCTCGAAATATATTGGGAAACAAAGAATCCACCGTTTTTCATTCCTTGGATGGGACGGATGACCTTGAGCCGGAATAACCAAACATTTAGACTAGAAACTTGTAAGCGTATTTTGTCCCCTAAATCCATCGGGCCCAACTAAGGCAAATACTTAAGTCCGCTCCTGCCTGCGAACTTGGTTGGGCCCTATGTAACTTCAACTTCTACATCAACTCTGTGCGTCTCTCTGTGTTCAACTTTCTTGGTTGATTGCCGTTTTTTGCCTGGCATTGTTAATTTATTAAGTGGTTACCTTTGTTGTCGCCTGTGCCTGTTTGGAAGGAAATCTTCGTTTCAATTGAAATTGCCAGCGTGTGTTTTTAATGCTTCTTTTGGCACGGGCTCTGGTATAGGGATAGAACAATGACCATTTACTAAATGCTGCCCACGCCATTCACGTTAGCCGCGTTTTTCAGTTGACAAAGCGCTGGACATTAGGCTGTCCCAGTGGGGCATCAATTGGTGCGGCTTGTTGACATAAGCGCCGTCATTAATTCATGGTGTAAAACTGAAATAATCGTATCTATAATCTTGTTTCCTCTCTCCAGTCACACGGCGATCGAACGGATGACGAGATGAGGGACTGCGATTCTGTGGACGGTGATCATCAGCATCAGTTAAGCGCCAAGGCGGCTATAGCAGCTCGTCTCAGTCACACAGTAGCCGGCGGCGGTGGTGGAGTTGGTGGCCTCAACTTTGCCAGTCCCGAACAGCAAACAGAATTGCCCCTAAGGTGGGTATGAGCCAACACAGCCTTTGGTTCTTGATACATATATTTGTATATTTCAGCCATCATCATCAATTGCCGCCAAATCATCCGCTGAATGCACTGGGCAGCTTTATGGGCATTGGTGGTTTACATAGCATTCCAAATCTACAGCATAGCGATGTTCTAGAGAAGCTCAAAATGCAAGTGCGTGACATGAAGGTGGGATTAATGGTGGGTACCTAGGAAGTACTGTATGCAGAGCAAAATCCAACAAATTTCTTTGCAGGAACAGGACTATGCAGCCGCTGCTCATGCTGCTGCCTTTGGTGCCAATATGCTGCCCACCACCATAAGCTCAGCCTTTCCCCTGTCCCACAATTCAGTGGCAGCCGCTGCGGCAGCTGCTTCCTTTGGATCATCAGCGCCCACAGTTGGCAATGGAACCAGCTATAATGGGGCAACTGCAGCCAATGCCAACAATTCGATTGGTGGCAACAACCAACAGCAGCAGCAACAGCTGCCGACTCCAACTTCTGCCACCAACAACACAGCAACCAATGGCACCGCCGGTAATCATCCCTTCTCATTTGCCTCACCCACAGCAGCGCCCAGCGCCAAAGAAGGTTGGTATCCATATCGATGCGGGGGCAACTCCAATATTTAACTGTTGCACTCAGCCCAACGACACTTTGCAGCTAATTCCGCATCAAATTCATCGACGTCCAGCGAGGCATCCAATTCATCGCAGCAGAATAATGGCTGGAGCTTTGAAGAGCAGTACAAACAAGTCAGACAGGTTAGTGCCAGTCAATTGAAAACTCAGCAAACACACGAGATGCAGGCAAACTATCAATTAACGACTAATAGCACAAGCATCGCAGGCTTAGGCATCTTAGGAACCAGTTGAAAGAAGCGCATCAGCCAGGTTTTTTGATCTGGTTTCGCTTGGCTGGAGGCACTCCAGTTTGATGATGATGATGATGAGAGACTAGTTCCGGTTTTCTGCTGCAATTGAGCAATTAATGGGGAAGGCATCTTTAAGGGCGTTAATTTGGTGAGAAAATGGCACAGAAAAGGTCCAGATGCTAAGCGGCCAGACTAATTAAGAGTGGTGGAACTACACTGAGAAAAATAATGGAAGAAAGACGGTTGAGGCCGACTGTAATATACTCTTTAGTGCTCACTATCGATGTTTCTTAAGGACATATTTTAGTGGTCAGCATCTCAATATATCTAAAATCTTAGTTTTCCATTGATACCATTTTCCAAGTTAGACTTCTATGGGCGGGGTTTTAATCGCTTGTCTATTGGAGGCGTAAATTGGGTAAAATTTTATCTCCCATCTTTTTTAAACCATCTGCTGCTGATGTTGTAGCTAGTATAAATGTGCCCATTAAACGCAAACTTGACGTGATCCGGATGTGTTTTTACCCAATGCCTCAAGTTTCTCAATTGATTGGTCCCGTTCCCAGGCTAGTTTGGGTGTCTAATTATTTTCTAAGTGTATCAATAAACTTTAACGCTTGACGAGACGCCCAAGAGCGAGAGATTTTTTGGTGTGTGATGAGAACGGTTGCAGCTTTTGCCCATAAAAACCAAACTTCGATTAACTTTGAATGCACACACACACACGGCCACCCCTTAACTCTTACCCCAGCAGCGCATTGGGCCGAGGCTATTCATCAAACGGCCCGCATTCTCTATGCACTATAAAAACTTTGACCCTCTCGCAATAAATGCAAAAAAAAATACTTATGTATCTCTTCACGCTTAACACCTTCGCTTACTTAAACCGGCTTGGCCTCACTTGGTTTGTTGCCACTAATCCCTTCGGGCTTACAAAATGGCGTCTTTCATTAAACGAAACGATAATTATGTTAATTGAGCGGCCGCCTATGTGACTATGAAAAGCCATTTTGAATTTTAGATACGAAAAGAAAATCATTTTAGTTGTGCCATTCTCCTTTCCCGGCACACAGTCTGCCCATCCGTCCACCCATCCATCCATCCATCCATCCATCCGCAGACGAAGACGAAATATTATTATTTTTGGTTTGTCTCGATTTTTGTTTTATTTTTTTTCCTCATTTCTGTGTATTACTTAGTTGTGCGAGTATTTCGTTTGCTTTTGCTCTCATTAATCAATGTCAATTATCTGTACATACTGAATAATTATGTTTAATTATAGCGCCCCAAAAGCATTTTCCAATATGTACGAGTATGATTTTTTTGATTTTATTTCTTTGTACTTAATTCTCTCTCTATGAATTGGCAATTCAAGCAATACATATAAGTAGAACAGTTGGCTGACGTTTAAGAATTGATGTGTGTTGGATAAGCAGCCATTAAAAGGGAATGCCGTATTGAAAATTTGGGCTTAGTCATCGGTAGAACGAAACATTCGAATGGCATTCTATTTGAAAGTACAAGAAATTATTATTGTTTTTTATATTATTTGAAAGTATTGTGGAGAACAACTATTGGCATTAGGCTTGCTTGTTTATCCAACTAAAGAAGGCTATATAAAACCCAACGAAACCTCACAGAGTTTCTCTTTTCTCATAATCTAAAGGCACTTTTATGAAAAAAATAAGCAAAATTAATATTAAAATGTGCAAAATTGCTCCAGCGTAAATTTATAAAAGTTGTTATTGCTGTTCCAGCTACAATAAGTTAGAACCTTTATTCCTTTATACTAACGTGTATCAGGTTGACTTTTTTATTTTTTTTTTAATTTACATAGGTCTATTAATTTTTTGTTAAATTTAAGCTGTAAAATTTTTTTTTTTAAAAAAACTTATACATCACTGTGTGTTAGAGAGAGAGAGACTGTCATTTTTTTGCTCTCCTATTGGGTAACCAGCGGGAAAAATGGAGGGTTAACGCCTTCACACTGAAAAAAGATCACCAATATTTAGTATCATACGGGTATTTTTCAGTATCAAATCGGCCTTCATCTGAAAAAAATCAGGGTGATATTTCAGCGTCCATATGTTTAGGTATAAATAGTTTCACATTGATATAACAAATTGATATTATTTCGATATTATTAAATATAGGGCGCTGATATTTGATCTTTTTTTTCTGTGCAGAGACCTTAGGTAAAAACGCTAAAAACGCCTGTTCTGCTGCTTTCTTGGTTTCGAACCTCTCGCATTGTACGTTATCTTGAAAAGCGCTGAAACAGCCACAGCAGCATTGTGGCTTTTTATGTTTCCTGTTAATACTCAGCTGCTTATACTTACATTGTAAATATGCTCCATTTGAAATCCATTTCTTTATCTTCATCACGTCGTCTGGGAAAGGGTCCTCCGTAGCCTTTACTTTGAAATAAGGAATAGAATTGATTGCACCAAAATTAAGTCACTAAATGTGACATGTCAAGCATCGCCAGCTGCGACGTTAGGCATGCTTCGTTTTATAATTTATATATTCTCCAAATTTTCGAAACTAAAAATTTATTATTTTATTTATAAGTTTCAATGTAATACTTTCTAGGTTTACATTGATACAAAAAAATTTATATTAGTTTCAGTTTCAATTTGAGACACGTGTTTCAAATTGATATTGACCTAATTTTCTACGTACCCGTATACCAAATAAAGCCCAAATCACCCCTTACCAAGTAATGCGGCTTGAAATGCTTATCATAGTCTTAAATGTACCTTTTTTGATAAGCCTGCTATTTATTTGAAAATGTATTTGAATAAATGGAGCGGCGCACTTACGCGAACAACAAAACCTTAGCTCCGAAAGAAGAAAGGAGAACACGCCTATAAATTTGTTGTTGCTTTATGTAGGCTTATGTCGCGTCTGCCCAGTATACGCCCCATATTTCTTTCCGTCAAACAACATCGAATGCGTGGCTTACGGAATGGGCTTGAGGCACCCCGGATTTAAAACGTTTAATATGTTAGTTTGATTCAGGGCTGCAAGACTGCCCTCGAAATCGTCACGAAAAGAATCAAATCGCATACCTAAAAGAACAGATTAGAACTCAGAATCAGAGCCACAACGGGAACCCATATTTACCATTTTACATACCCACATAAAAAAATTTATATACATTTTATGTATATGGACATTTTCGCGGATCGCGCTCGTACGTCCGTATGCTTTTGATGTATAAAAAGACAGAAAACAAAATTATTCCAATTTTTTGCGATTTGATAGCTTTTGTTGGTCAGTGTTTAGTGCAAAAGACGAGTTTATCGAGTTTTAGATTTCACAATGATAGCAATAAACGGTCGCGAACATTCGCTAAATAGATGTCGACTTTATAAAAAGGATTTATGATTAGTATTTACAGAGAAAAATTTCTGCATTGGTTTTTATAATTGAATTAATTACCGGTCGCGAACGTACGCTTAGAAAAATAAATGCAAAGCAAAAGTAAAAATTAACCGTTAATCGAACTTTTTTGGTCTCTATGCATTTTTTTCTTCTTAATTGATTGCAATGAAGAGATTTTGTAAACATAGCATATGTTTGCATGTAAAATAATTAGATATTAAAATGATATTTTATTTTTCGGTTCAGGTTGATATATGTAAACAACTAATGAAGTCTCGGTTGATAGGGCCTTAAAACTTATTTCGTCGGATCTAAAATACAGAAATTTTGATTATGTATAATTTTGAACATTAATTGCGTTTTTATTATTTGGGTTAAACTTGGGCCAAAACAAGATTCGAACATAAAATTCCTGAACATTAACCATTTTCAAATATCAGTAAAAACCCTAAAATCAAAGCTCCGAAGAAATTTCTTCGGTTTGCAGCCCTTGTTTGATTAATAATGACTTAATTTTCGCAGGGGAACCCTGTTTATGAGTCTTCGTAAAGCGTTCCTTTCAAAGCCAATCACTGTTTGAAGATTATTTAATTTAATGCGAATATTATCAAAATACCAGGGACTTGGTTAGCGACTTTTTCGGGGCTTTTAGTTTTTTGTTGAAGAATTCAGTTACCAAAAACTAGAACCACTGAACCACAAACGGACACACCCATCGAAATTCAATCATGAGCATTCTGTAAAGACTAGGTGTAATTTTTCGTAGATTCGTAATGGTACTAAAATCATTTGCCTTTATATGTTTTTGGGCCATGCATTTAGAACAAGCTGGCATCATGATGTTAGTTTTCTTTTCCGAACTCCGGGGTAGGTAGTACAAAAACAGTAAAGGGCGACACACAATCTGTAGACAACTCGACAGTAAAATCGCCGATCCTTGCTGACCGAGGATGCGGTATCATGAAATTTTAGTATCATGTAGAGAAGCATGTATCGAAGAAATGGTGAGCTACTTTGAAGTGATCTCTCCCACCATGCCATTTTGAGCTTATTTTAAAATAATTATTTTGTTACAAAACGGTTTTATGTTTCATAAAATTACTTTTTTATTAGAATGCAAATTCAGCCGAAACTATTTGATCAAAAATTTTTTATGTACTTATGTGAGACACGCCCAATCATTTTAAATTAATTCTTTTGTTTACAAAACGGTTTCATTGTTTTTCAATACAATTTCGACTTTGACTGGTTTTTATGTATTTTATTAGAATCGGAATTCAGGAAATATATAAAATAACTTTCTATTAGCAACCTAAATATTACAAATTCCAGTTCAAAGTCGAAATATTCTTCTTAAACAATTTTTATGCGGTTCAGACTGGCGAAGATACGGCGTATTCGTAGGTGGTACTGGTTGCTGTTGTCTATAATATATTTATTATTTAACTGATTTGGAACGATTGATGTAATATTGGTTTGAACTTTGACACTAACTAAGAAACTTAGCCTCGTTCTTATGCGCTCTCTTATCAGGCATCTTTGAAAAGATTTCCGGCTATCTCAGTTTCCCTTCACTTCGTGTTGTTTTATCTTAAAATATATAAATACAATCTCAGTTTTTCATCAGACTTAATAAAAAATAATCTGAAAAATGTTGTACTTAAAATTCTTAAATCAACCAAGGGCAATAAAAAGTATTCGTAAACAAGAAATCTGGTCAACACATTTTTCAATAATAAGTGTGAAATTCTTAAATAAATATGCAGATGAGTGTAAGTGTGTGTGTGTGTGTGTGTGTGTAAGTGGAAACGTACAAATTGTGTGTCGAGATACATCAGGATAACACTTAAAGGGACTTGCAACGGGATCTGTCGATATTAATGGAAAACCTTTAGGTTGCAGAACTGCTCTGCGCGGTGATAGTTATAAATTACACCCACACACACACACACATACATTGATCAGGCCAAATGCATTTTGAAGAATTCCCAGAATCAAGGATTCAAATTTCAAGCACACTAGCCTGCTGCTAGGTACTAAGTCTAGCGACAAATAAGTGAGATTATTTTTATAACCGAACCCGAAAGATCGCGTCTCCCTGTGTCCATGTGTGTGTGTGTGTGTGTGCGTACCATGTGGCTCAAGGATAGCCTGCTTAGGCTTAGGTTATAAAAACGATTATGATTGGTCTACAATTTTCTGTGTTAAGGGATAATTTTCAATGTTTTTATGATTTTATTGCTGCGGATTTTTGGGCAACGGTATCGTCCGCTTTTGCGGCTGCTTCTGTGATGCAAGGAAACTGCCTGAACCACCGTTTGCTCTTGGCAGGTTTTCCAACCCTTGTGGACTTCATTTTATGATTATTAATACAAATGCCCAGACAGACAGTCAGGCAGGCAGGAAAGCAGGCAAACAACAGGCATAAGTATCTGTGTGTGTGTGTGTGTTTGCATCTGTGTGTGTGTCGCTTTGATTTTGTGCGTGCCTCATCGACAGCATCAGCATCTCTCTGCCATATTTTTAGTTGATAAACGACCTTTGATGCCGTTGCATCGTCGCGTTGATCCGTCTCAAAAATTATTATAAATGATTTAAGAATTTGTTAAGCAAAAACAAAAAAAAAAAAAAACCAAATAAACGAGTGAACTTTTTCTTGTGTCGTTAAAAATGCTGATATCCGAGGATCAAATCCAGGAGGTATTTTAATTAAAAATTCCATCAATTATGGTGAAATAAAACCAAGACGGAAAACAACTCCAGCTTGAAGTTCAATCAATTTTTTTTTTTTGCCCTGCTGCCGTCGCTTGTGCCTGGGCCTCAGCCTGGTTCTTATACCCATACAATAACTCTATAACTCTCTTGTGGGCGTCGTGCATCATAAAAAATATCTCCAGCCAAAGCTCGTCAGAGCTCCTCCGCTCCATCGTCGTTCTGAGCCGGGCAATGGCAGCTAGTTGAACCCTGAGAGGTTTAACTCTCTGACTTGGTTTTAAATCATTCGTACGAGTGGCGGCTAAGGGCAGGGGGACGGGCAGCCCAGGCAGCAGTTCATCATTCAGCATTGACTTAGAATGTTCACCCCAGAGATCCACAAGGAGATGCAGAAACACAGATACTTTTTGTTTCTGTTTCATTTTTGCAGTAGGCGGAAAATATGATGAATTCCGAATTTGATGAGTTCAACTCCAGATGTGTGTCATTAATTTTGTTAGAGTTTGACTAGGATTTTGTTTCTATAATGATTTCTCTGTTCCTGGGGCAAAGGTCAAGGCATGAGCTAGCTCGTTCAATGCCAGTGACTGCGTTTCCACCCCACCCTCGTGTCAACCACTCCTGCCCCTCTCTATTGTTTAACAACAAAGGCCACCATTTTGTGCCCATCCATTGGCCAAGGAGTCAAGTTCTTTAGCCATTGTTCACACATTGTTGCG
Organism: Lordiphosa stackelbergi; assembly: GCA_018904235.1. NCBI lineage: Eukaryota > Metazoa > Arthropoda > Insecta > Diptera > Drosophilidae > Lordiphosa > Lordiphosa stackelbergi. The sequence goes on along the minus strand of JAEIFU010001184.1, from coordinate 25,443 downwards.
CTTGTGTATTGTACATAATATGCTTATAATTTGCCATCTCTTTTGTTGCAGCTGTATGAAATCAATGATGATCCCAAACGCAAGGAGTTTCTCGATGATTTGTTCTCGTTTATGCAAAAGCGCGGTAAGTTCAACCACCAACTACAAACACAACACATAAAAGCAGCTGCTGCTCTGAGGGGAGCCGGGAGTGGGGGGATATATACTTGAGCCACACTTTCTTGACATTTGCATATCCCTGGCCCAGTTCATCAGCTTGCAGCTTGCAGCTGAGGCTGAGGGATTGCTGACTCAGCCAGCCAAGTGTTGACTCAAATTATGTTAATTGAATAAATTTCTCGGCACTTTGACGTTTGATTTTTTTTTCAAGAGAGAAGAGGCCATTAAAATATGCACAAATTCCGTAGAAAGAGAGAAATCATTATGAGGAGGCTGTCTTTTTTGTCATTTTGTCACTTCAAATTACAGTCACACACACACACAGAAAAGTCACTAGAACACTACACGCGAATGGCTGGGACACTCGGCCATATGCATATTGGTACTTAAATTTTCTTTATTTTTTTTTTTTTTTTGAGCAAATGCCTATTTATAGGTGCAACTATGCCGCTGCACTGCCCGCACTTTTGTCATTAATTATAAAGAAAAAGTGGCATAGAACTAGGTGCAGCCGCAGCATGTGAATGGCCTATAAATCATATTTCCTGTTGCAAAAGTCCTTCAGTGAGGACACAAATGCGTAAGCATTTGCCATATTTGCATAAGTCATAAGCAAAAGTAAATATGAATGTTGAAAGAGAGAGAGAAAGACAAATCAGCAGAGCAAAAAATTTATACGCAATTGCAACTCCCATTTCGTTTTAATACAGTTGAAAAAAAAACGCATGAAATAGTCATAAATGATTTCTCTTTAGTTGATCGAACATGTGCTGACAATTTTGAAAATATATAAATAAAAGGGAGCTCAAATTCAACATATTCAGGGGTGTCCTAGAAGTGTCTAGAAATTTTCCCATAATCGATAGGACCTTAAACTAAACTAAGGTGTACTTTTTATGTAAAGTGACAAGAATAATTAAGGCTACTAATTAATAGGGAAGTAGAACTGTGCGTATTACTTCTACTTGGCTTAAGCTACAGGGTTTGTCTGGAAAGTAATAGGACTGATTTTCTTCCGCCGCGACTGTATTTCGGAGCGTGCGCGCACCGACTAGATTCGATAGAGGGCGTTCCTAGCTAACGAACGAGCGGCTAGGTAGGACAGGCATTTTCGCGCGGCGTGTTTCTGTGAGTGGTGCAAGCCGACCAGAGGTACGCGACAGAGACATTTGATATGAGCAAGAAGTGGTGTATTTCGGTGGCACCAGGCTTTTTTTGAGGGACGGGAAGAGGTCGCCGATGAAGACTGTTCGGAAGACCTTCTACTTTGACAAACACCGACAATGTGACTCGTGTGCGCAAACTTTTAAACTTAGACCGTCGACTTAGTATTCGTTTAATTGCCCAGATGTTAAATTTACCAAAATCTGTGGTTCATGACGTTGTGACGGAGCATTTGAACATGCGCAAAAGTGAACTTGAAAAGTGACTTCTTGTGAACAGCTACCTGACCAAGGCCGGCATCCCAACGCTTCCGCAGCCGCCCTACAGCCCAAATGTGGACCCCCTGGACTTTTTTGTTTCTTCGCCAGAAAGTAGTGCTGGGTAAAGGTTGTTCATTTCAGTGAACAGGTTCACTTGCTCTTTTTTTCTGAGTCAACTCACTCAAATCGCTCTTGTTCAGTTGTTCTTGTTCAGTTCTTCTTGTGTTCTCAGCGAGAGAGAGAACATGATTACCCAGGCAGCAATTTAGCAAACGTTATGCAAACCAAGCTTAAAGTAAGATTGCTTTTGCAAGCGTGTCGTATGGCAGCCTACGACATTTACAAAACACTTGCTAAAGTAAGCTATTTGCGCATGTCGTTTCGGCGACCGAGAGAAATTTCGTGCTCACTCTCTTCTCTCGCTCTCCTCGCCAAACTTCTGATCAAATGTGTATCTCATATTTTTGTCTTTCTTGAATTTCCCCTTGAAGCAGGGAAAGCGCTACTTTAATTTAATTTTTAATTTTTTGAATAATAAAAATAACCAACCAGAACATTCACAAAATAAATGTTTTAAACGCTTTCTTATTTCATTTACAATACGTGTTTTGTAACCGTATTTACAAAGCTTGTAGAAAGCGTACAAAAATTAATTATAAAACACGTTTTGCAAGCGACTTTTTCAGCTTATAAAGATGGGTGCGCTTCGATTATAATCGAATAAATTGCTTACTTTGATGCGTTTTGTAAATGTCACAGCAGCGTTTTATAAGCGTTTTGCTTATATTTGAACGCTTACAAAACGTGTATTTTTATAAAAATGAGAAATTGTTTGCTGGGTACAGACAGATGATTGTTACAAGTGTATGTGTGTGTATTGCTGCTTGGCCCCCAATCATCAGCAGTTAGCCATCTGCTCGTCGCGTATTTTTGGCAACGAGGCAGTGCGAGACATCTTCTATCAGCTTCCTAAATTTTGGCTCGACAACCATCTGAGGATTGTCTTGAGAGGCGTGGTGTCCTTTAGCGATCATTCGAGCCAATTAACGGTGCAGGTGCTGGCTTTTACACAAAGCTTGCAATCCTTTGTTGGCTTATAAGTCCGAATTGATCCACATTTTCCACAAGGGCAGAATTGTCATTGTTGTTATTATGGTTCCACTGGTTTCATTTGTGCCGATTTAGATTCTTTGTGATTTGCAACTTAAGATATAGCTGCAATATTTACATTTCGCCGATTTATTATCTAATTCGGTGAAATGGTTCCAAATATCGCTTCGCTTTCTGATTAAAGACATTCTGAATAAAAAAAGCGGACGTGATTGCCACACCTAAAGGCTGCTTAATACAGAGTTGCCATAAATTGACAACAAACAGTGAACTAAGTCAACAGTCAGGTCACACTGAACAGTTCAAGAACAATTGAAGAAGAACATGTTCGCTCGCTCAGTTTAAAGAACAACTCAATTTTGTTCACTCACTCATGAACAACCCAACACTACTGAAAAGGCCGATTCCTTCTATTGTATGTCAATTTTCCTCTACGAGTAACTGGTATAACAAGTAGGTCAAGCCCGATTGTAATGTATCCGGCCAGTAAACCTTAATATTTGTAAGATTGGAGCTGCTTAAAGAGAAATAGTGCAGATTTAATTTTGATGACATTCTTTTAGCTATTTTTTCGAAAATTACAAAAAAACGAGAAGGCCAAGCTAACTTCGTCTTTGAATCTAGCCTTGCAAATGTTTTAATATATCAGAGTTTTAGAACGCCAACATTAAAACAAACAATTTGTCTAAATAAAACCCATTTTTTTCGACCTGTAGTTCCCCCGAGAAGCTATAAGATATAGTCATCCGATTTTGACCAAAACTTTGCCGAAGTTGTGAAAAGTTTAATATCATAACGAGTTGGGAGACGTTAACATTAAAAACAAAAAATATTTTTTTTACAAAAAACCACTTTTCAACCGATAGTTCCTATGGCAGCTATAAGATATAGTCATCCGATTTTGACCAAAACTTCCAAATCTGTGTGAAAGCATCTAATATTAATAATCGCTGAGTTGGGAGACGTTAACATTAAAAACAAAAAGTTTTTCTCACTAAAACCTCGCTTTCGACCGATAGTTCCTATGGCAGCTATAAGATATAGTCATCCGATCCGATAGGTTCCGACATATTAGCAGTGTGCAGTAAAAAGAAGACTCTATGCAAAGTTTCAGCTCGATAGCTTTAAAACTGAGAGACTAGTTTGCGTAGAAACAGACAGACGGACAAACAGACGGACGGACAAATCTCAATCGACTCATATATATAGTTTATAGGGTCGGAAATGAATATTTCTATGCGTTGCAAACTTCTGGGCGAAATTATAATACCCTTTGGAAGGGTATAAAAACTCCAACTTTTTTTATATCGAGGCCAAACTTCTGTGCTTTTTTCATACAGACTATATTAAGTTTGTGCAATAGTAATACCTACTATTAGTTTTAAAGAATTTTTCTTTCATGTTTGACGCTTTATTGTGAATTATTTGTTACAAATTCAGTTTTCAAAGTATTGTCCATCTAGCCACTACTTTTCCCATCTTTCTGGCAATTTTCGGATACCATCTCAAAGAACGATGCGCCTTTTGGGAGTAGGACTTTCCATTTCAGCGTATCAAGGTATGTTTAGACCGGCTGCACAACATGTGGTCGGGCGATGTCATGTTGCAAAATTACATTCCCGTGCCTTGTTTGTATTGCTTGGAACCGTTTTTGGCTTCAATAAAAACGCTCGGCTCAAACGCATCAAAATTGAGTTCAGTAAGACCCAAAAAAATGGGCGTTACTCATCTTCATATTCTAATGTCTTTGGTCTAACCAAATACATAGCATGACCTTGCCTTTGTGAATATTCGGATTTGTATATATTCGGCCCGTTAATTTTTTGCGTTTGGATGTTTCCTGCAGCATTCGCCTGCCTTTTTCTTCAATTTTCAAATTAAAGCAGAAAAGTAAACTTTCCCGCAAATTTAGTTTTTTGGCACAAAGCAGACATATTTGGAGCACACAAAAAGTAACTTCAGCGAAACGACGCGTACTGAGAAAGAAAGCCTAATGATGCGGCTTCAAAATATTGTTAGTTGCAACATTGTCTGATTCGATTTCCTACTAGTGACGCCACGGTTACAAATAGCAAAATTTAAAACCTTATTTTCGTCCTTTGGATGAAGGTAAAGGTCAATGAAATTTATTTCTTGTTACAATATCGATTTCAATATCAATTCGATATTAAAGATAGAACATAAATCTTAAAACCTCGTATTAATAACTTCTTTTAAGTACATGAAAATTACTGTTACTTCTTAAAGAAGAACTTCCGTTAAAAAAATCGAGTTTATATAAATTAATAAAACACCCCCAATCTAAAGACTTGCGCGCATCTACGGGCTAGCTAAGCACGAACACACACAAAATCACAATTTATGAGTCTTGCCCCACGTATGTCCAAAGTTTTGTCGTGAGAATTTGAATTTTATTTAAGAAAAAACGATGACAAAATTCTAAAATGCAAAATAATTGCAAAATCTTCAACTTAGAATTGGGTATTCGAATTTTTGAGGCGATTTACAATAAACACCCAATTTCTGGTTTTTTCGTCAGACAGAAAGAGCTACCCAGCCAGGTCATGCTTTATCAATCGGATAAGCTGATAGTTTGAAACAGCTACGTCTGAAGAACAAGTAGGTTGGGGTAAGACTTTCCATTAATGTTTCTCCAAGTGTTTCACAACTTGTCCCACATACTCCAACCCGCACCATTCAAAAGTTTTTTAACAATAAAATATAACTTATTAAGTTACTTCCACTTAATCTTACGATTAGGCTTCCTTCATCCACCTATAAAGAGCATCCGAACTTCGTTAATTTGCTCATACTATTCTTGTGTGGTTCTTGTTTATCTCCCAAATGTTTGAGCAGTTAACTTGCAGACTTGTCCCACAGTTTTCGCACACTTATGCGAGGCGAAAGAAGGATGCAAATGCATTTTAAATGTGTTAATGTCCAAGGCAAAGCCTGACTTGGCCGCAACTGCGATTATTTATTCTAACTAAATTCGTGTGCTCTTCACATAGGTAAGCACCTCTCTATCCCTCCATTTCTCTTTCTCTTTGCTGGTGTATGTATAGCACATCTAGGAGGTTGACAACTTAATGGATTTTAATCTGTCACATGCGTTCAAGTTTTGACATATGCATGTTCAGGCATTGGGAACTGGGAAACTGGCACTGGCACTGGCACTGGCAGTGGGACTGTCTAAAGTGTCGTCGGCGCGCCGAAAATGCGCCTTGCTTTTTGGTTGGGCCGGGCAACAATCTATATATTCGGTGATATTATTATACAATTGTACAACTAACCGTATAACGTATAACGGAAATTATGCTCGAGCAACCAAAAATGAAAGCATATAAACTAAATGTGTTTGTGCAACGAAGAGCGGCGCAATTCTTAATTAAAAGACGTCAATCACTTATCAACGGACGAGCTATTTCTGTAGATATTTCTCAGTGCTGCCGGCCTGACAGACCCTTGCCAGATCAGCCAGTTGTCAGGAGGGGCTGGTGCCGTAGCCGGTTGCTGGTGGCGTTATGATTTCAGACTCGATCAAATTTCTTTTAATTTCCATTAAAAAATCCCCCTGACATCTACGAAAACAAATGCATAAAAATAAATAAATACCAAAAAAGAAAAAAAAGCTGCCAAGCAAAATAATAACCTGGCATTTGCGTGTTTGCGATCCTTTTAGCCCAAAGGCAGTTCGGGGGAGGAGGCCTGCAACAAAGTTAATCGTTAAATTGGCTTTGATTATGTGGCTCGTGCAGTGATCGATGTCGATCCTCATTCCGATCCCAATGTGATACGATTTGTTTATATGCATAAAAAAAAAACGTATTTTCATTCAATCAACACGTCCATCAACCAGTTTGATTGATTCCTTTCGGGCTCATAAAAAAAAAATAGTCGGAGAAACTCTCTGGCCAACAGCATGCAGCATTCTCCAAAGATATTGTGTATTTGCATCGTAAAAAAAGGAAAGAAAACACAAAAAAAGCAGCCCCTTATACAAAATCGAATTACTCACGTACAACAGGCAGCAATTATGCAAGTTGATTTGCTTTTTATATGTTAAGTGCGCTACAATCAGAGACAAAAGGTATATAAGTTTAGGCAAACAGTTCGGTTACACTGATGGGGAGAAGGACTGCTGTAAATTGAAGGGTGCATTCAGCATTTATTATTAGGCGATTGCCTAAATACCCTATTTACCCAACTTTTTCGGCCATTTTAAAAGTGAATTTTTTCTGGTACTCTTCTTAGGAGCGTCTTCGAACGTGCCCATTTTTTTTTATAAATTTGAATAATGGATCGTTTTAAAGACCTATTTGGGGGTTTTGTTATAAAACAAAATGCGTGTTAAAGAAGTAGATCTTCAAATTCCTTCTTAAAATCGAGCTTAGTTCGTTGTTCACTTGGTTTTTATAGACGAGAGAAGTGAGGCTAAGTGTTTCAGCGGTAAAACCTAACAAAGTTGGAGAGTTTGGGGGCCTTCAAAGGAAAGGATCAACACATTCGGATTTTTGGATTGAGAATTTTTATTTTTACCGTACTTCTGATATCGAACATTCTTGCTCCAAGTATGAAATTCTGCATTTTTCTCTGAGTGCAGCTTTTTAAGGTTCCTGGGATTATCGGTATAAGCAAGCGAAAATCTGTAACAGAGGTGACTTTTGTGACAATGGATGCATTTGCAATTGAGAATTGATTACCTTTTAAATAATTAACTGGCCATTTTGGGAGAAGTCAACATGAGAATAACACCAAAAGTAGATTAAAATATCAATTAATATCTTAATATTCAGGGATCAAGCTGTTTTTGACTCTTCTATCCCAAATAGAAAAATTAGTCAAAAAGCTAAAACCATATTTGGTCCAAAAATATGTGTTTAAACGCCTTTTTCATTTCATTTTTGTCATTCTGTAAAACGGAACATTTAATTTAGACAAATTAAACATTAAATACATTAAGTGAGCAGTAAAGCGCACTGGTCTAATATATAAACCGTATAAAAAAAAAAAGTTTATTTCACCGATGAATTTGATAAGAAAAAGCGCTTATCTGTAAAACTGAGCTGATGATATATAAAGCGTAAAGCACTGAACCGATTGCTTTCACTTGTTTCCAGTACACAAATTATACTTTCAAAAGAATTATTTGAAAAAATATTTAGATATCAGAGATTAAAACCGAAACGAATAACGGTTTGGGTTACGGTTACTGTTTTGGCTGATCGTTTTTTTCGGTTACGGTTATATTACGGTTGTGGAATATCGGTTACGGTACTGGTTACGGTTATTAAACTAATTCTGTTTAGGGTTTTGGTTACGGTTACGGTTACTAGTATGAAATATAAACTTATATGGGCATTTCCATGACGTCGAACGGGACAATCGTACGCATTTAAATTTAAAAAAAAGTCAAAATAAAAGCGGATTTTTATTTTCACAATAGGCTTAACTTATAGCTCTTCAATAGCCCTACAATTGGTGCAAAGATTGATTTTGGAAAAATTTTTGTTTTCAAGATAATCGCAAAAAAAACATGACATTCGCACGGGACAAAAACAGAAGTGGTTTTCGCGGGAAACCATTCAAATGCCGATTTCAGCGAATCCTGAGGCAATATATTAATGCGATAAATTTTAGAATGTAGTGCATTGATGTCTCTTTAAAATGGTTTTAATTTCACCCAAAAATAATTTACAGTTTTTTTAAAATTTAAGCTTAAGCATTTTCGCACGGGACATGTCGCACGGGACAGTTTTTTCCATCATTATATTTATGTGGTTTCTGCTATAATGCGAAGCAAAAACTTACAGTTAATTGCATTGCCATAGTTTGTCATGGTTTCTTATGCATTCATGTATACCCCTTTGTACCATCAGAAAGATTTTAGATAGCGAAAGTACATGTAATCTATAGTCACTTTTTTTCAAAAAAATTAAGCAAATTTAATGTCAAAATGAGAAAAATTGCGCTAGCACGGCCGTGAAACCGAATATATCCAATTGGGTTATTAGTAAATGTAAGATTAGCGTACATTAGTTTAATTTGATTGTTTCCCTATGAAAATTCGATAAAATATAGTGTTTTTAACCACTTTTAATTTTTTGGCCCAGGTTGACCTTTTGGTGGAAATGCCCATATGTCGTAACTGGGTAAAATATTATCTGAAATTTTGGAGTTAATAGAATGTCGAATAAGTAAGGGTCTGGTTAGTGAGTAATCCATCATCATATTTTCCGCTTATTCATAACCATTTGCGTAATTTAATGTTTGACGGTTTTTTTGTCACTGTGAATAAGAGCTTCAAATCAAGCCAATCCGAATGCTTCTGCATAACAGTCAAATTGGTACGATTGCAGCTTTGACACCGGATGTAAAATTATTTGCAGACAGCAGTTAAAAATCTGCAACTCTAAATCTGCAAAAGGATCGTATCGACGATTTTCCGACTCCTTTAGCATTAGTGCCATTTAGGGCGCACCACTTTCGAAAAACTAATATGTACGAAACGCATTATAAATGATTGCCAAAAATAAACATTTCTAATAATTCTAATAATTTCTAATAATAAATTACATGCAACAAAACACATAAAAGAGCACTTAACTTGGTAAACACAAACAACAAAACACAAATACTTTCTGCATGCGAATCAAAATATTTTGACGCTGGGCAGCTTCTCCGGGCAGCTCCGGGCAGCTGATTCTTTTACTATTTTAATCTATTATTATTAACAATAAATGATAACAAAAATGAGCATCGGAATCGATCGGCATCACAACTAAAAGCTTAAGTGAAAGTACAAAAAGTAAACGAAAAACAATCAAAAAAGGTCATTTTTATATTGCTTGTTTTAAAAAGATAAAGCACAATATCCAAATTGTTAAATGATTCAATTCATAGTTAACACCTGTTCGAACGTTATCATTATCATTAAAAAGTTATTATAACTTTTTTGTTGTAATTTTTTAACTTTTTAAATGTTGGGTCACTTTGAGACAAAACACAAAGCACTAAATTGCGTAGCAAATGGTTTAAATTTAAGGGATTTTTACACAAAGAGCGAATGGTCACACAAAAAAAAGGTTGTTTGTTTCAAAAGATAATTTATTTATGATATGATCGACATACTTCAAAGTGTAAAATTTTGATTTCGGTTTTTCGATTTGCCGTATGGAGCGACCACTGTGCACTGATTTACTTTTATCGAAATTTTTACTAGTGGAGGAAAAACCGAAATTAACCCGTACATTGTTTCTGTTTCGGTTCTGATAACCGGTTATGGTAATAAAAGTTATAGGTTTAAGGACATCAGAAGTAACGAGAAGTTTCATACTAAAATTGAGGGAAGAAGAAGCAGAAGTTACAACTTCGCCTCTTGAACTTTTTGTATGTACGGAGGTGCGAAGTTGAATGTTACACTTAACAGACAATGTTGCACTTAACAGCACATTTGTGGAGACTATTTAAAATGGCTGTGGGCCTTATTATGCTTTGAGCAGCAGTAACTTCACTCTTCTACCTGCACCATTTGACCAGCTGAAGTGATTTTAGCTGGGAATCGATTTGAAAAATAAATATAAAAACATGTCTGAGAAAAACAAGAGCAAATAATTGTTGGTTTGAATTATTTTTCAATAACGAAAAAAATGTCTTTAATTTTGGCGGTGAAAGAGCGGAATGTCATTTTTGATCTTTTTCCACCCGCATTCCGGACTTAAATATTGTGAACAAGGGTTTAGGCGAAGTGGCCAAACTTCCCAAAAAAATCAACTTGACATCAGAAACAAATACAGATGATCGAGCAGTGTAATCTACCGCCAACCAAAATAAAAATACCAAATACTGAAATATTTGGCGTAATTTTTTAAAGTCTGTTAACACTGCTCTTACATTCCACGGTGACGAAACATAGAGGGAAGTTAGCTACAATAAATTACGTACTTCAGATGTCCGTATGGGCCTCTTTACGGTTATAAGAAAAACATTTCTGTTGGTTACGGTTTCGGTTACCAATTTTAAATTGTTTTAGTAGTTTAGGGTTACGGTTGCGATTACGGTTTTAATCTCTGGTAGATATCAATATAAACTTGTGGGTAAAAAATCTTTTCCATAGAACTTGCCGAATAATAGCGATACGTTTTTTAAAAGTATCAGAAAATAAAATATTCTTAAAAAGATTTCCAATAATTTTAAAAGAATAAACAAGTTTTCAAACTCTTTCAAAAAATGCCAACATTTTTACTCAAAATTCTAATAATACACAATATTCTGAAAGTATTCATAAACATTCTTTGATTTCTAAATATTTTTATATAATCACTAAAATTTATCTAAATTCTAAAAAATAAGCAAGCAAGACTAGAAATTCAAATAATAAAACTTCAAAAAACTAAAGAGTATCTCTATATACAAATATCCTTTAAAAGCAAGCATCATGCAGTACCATGTTATATTCAAAATCAAAGCTTCGTAAGATTTTTTTGGCACTTGTAGAGTAATTTTTATGTTCAATTTTCCTTTCTCTTGCCCTACACCCCAAAAGTTCTCCCGCAGTTTATCTAATAAGATTTCAATACCAAATCCAATCTGAAGGAACACTGATGATGAAGCTGATGATGATTAGCCGCCATAAACAGATATCGACATATGTACAAACATGTGTCTGAGTGTGTGTGTGTGTGCTTGTAGCAGTTTAGTGGGGCATTAGATTGTATTGTAGTTGAGTTTTTATCGGCCTGATCATTTTCCACTAGTGTTAATTGCCGCCTCTCTCCATCTCTTCGCCTGCTGCTCACGATAAATCTGTTTTATGGACTTTTTAATCGTGTTTTGGTTATTGGGGCATTTAACGAGCGCAATGTAGGAAAACATTCCCAAGTGCCGATGCTGATGCCGGTGCGGTGCCGGTGCTAGTGCAATGTTTTGTTGATCTTTTGTATTCGATTTGCAGGCACGCCTATTAATCGATTACCCATTATGGCCAAGTCGGTGCTGGATCTGTACGAGCTGTATAATCTGGTGATAGCACGTGGCGGCCTGGTCGATGTCATCAACAAGAAGCTGTGGCAGGAGATCATCAAGGGACTGCATTTGCCGTCGAGCATCACCAGTGCCGCATTCACCCTGCGCACCCAGTAAGTACTCACCACCTGCTGGGACATCGAGCTATGCGCAAGATAAACACAAACAACAAACTGGACAATCAAACAGGCGGCAATCGATCAGCCTCAGCCAGTTGGAGTCTGTTGTTTGCTCATCGCTTTCGTATTTACACGATAATTCAAGTTAAATGTCCCACAGGATGCGGCACTGACATGGAGTGTCGTCGGGTTATTTGCCTGCCTGGCTTATTAATAATTTTATGCATCTTACAGATACATGAAGTATCTGTACCCATACGAGTGCGAGAAGAAGAATCTAAGCACTCCGGCTGAACTGCAGGCGGCTATTGATGGCAATCGTCGAGAGGGACGTCGCTCCAGCTATGGACAGTACGAGGCCATGCACAATCAGATGCCATTGGTGAGTATAAGAACGGATTGGCAAAATATACGGAGCGGCAGCTTAACTGAGCTTTTGATCCTACAGACGCCCATCTCTCGACCCCCTTTGCCGGGTGGCATGCAACAGATGTCCCCTCTGGCTTTGGTCACCCATGCGGCGGCGGCCAACAATCAACAGGCACAGGCAGCAGCCGCTGCTGCTGCTGCACATCGACGACTGATGGGTGCTCCTGGCTTTGGTCAGATGCCCAATTTGGTCACACAGGAGATAGAGAATCGCATGATGGAATATCTGCAGCTTATACAGGCCAAAAAGGAGCAGCAGAGCTTGAATCCCGTACTAGGCGGCAGCCATCATCCCCACCAGCAACAGCAGCAACAGACACAGCCCACACAGCAGCAACCACATCACCTGCAACAGCAGCAGCAACAACAACAACAACAGCAGCAGCAGCAGCGCCAGCGTTCCCCCAGTCCAGAGATGAGCACGCGGGAGGCACTTAGTGCTCAGGTGGCGCTGTGGCATATGTATCATAACAATAGCAGTCCGCCGGCTTCCGCCCACACCTCTCCACAGCAAAGGTAAGTAAAAAAAGCTTTGCAAAAGCTCTTAAAAGAAAGCTTAAAGCTTTAGAGCTTTGAAAGCTCTTTGTAAAAGCTCGATAGCGATAACTAACGTCAGTTACATTTCAAATTCTTTCAGGGAAGCCCTCAATCTGTCCGACTCTCCGCCAAATCTAAATAATATCAAACGGGAAAGGGAACGTGAACCCACACCCGAACCCCTGGACCAAGACGAGGCTCCGCATCAGCCCCCGCCAGCCAAACGCGTGGGCAGCGGTCTCATGCCACCCGGTTTTCCAGCCAACTTCTACTTAAATCCACACAACATGGCCGCTGTGGCGGCTGCTGCAGGTTTCCATCATCAGGCCCAGGCCAACAGTGGCAACCATCATCAGCAGGATGCCGCCTCCGAGGGTGAACCGGAGGATGAGTATGGCAATGCTGAGCACAACACCACCGGAAATTCATCGTCCATGCATGAGGATAGCGAGCCGCAGCAAATCAATGGACACCATCATCATCATCATCATCAGAATCATCTGGACAAATCCGATGACTCGGCCATAGAGAATTCCCCCAGCACTTCGAATACCACCAAATGCCACAGTTCGCCAGTTTCCACCAAGAAGAAGTCACAATCAAGTGCAAAGGAGGCGAAAACGGGTGACAAGTGTAAGGGAAGTGCAGGCAAATTGAATCCTCTGGAGACGTTGAGTCTGCTGTCGGGTATGCAGTTTCAAGTGGCACGCAATGGTGAGTTGATAACACTGTTTAACAGACAAACTGTTCTCAGACTGAAATATCTTTATCTTTACAGAAACGGGCGAGAATGGCGAGCAGCAGCTAAGAGTAAACCTAGAGCTGAATGGCATCAAGTACTCGGGCATACTAGTGGCTCATGTGCCGCTGTCAGACAATGAGGAAGCACCGGCCGAGTGCACGGAGCAGTCTGAGGAAATGAATAAAAATGAGCAGCAGCAACAGCAGCAGCAGGAAGAAGAGGAGGAAGCGGAACGCTCGTCTGTCAAGGAGGAGGCTAGCGAGCGAGAACTAGATGCCACTGCGGCCATTGTGAATGGTGGCGGTGCGTCCGTGGGTGTGGGTGTAGCCTTGCTAAAGGATGCTGTGGTCAGTTCATAGAGACCAGACCAAGTTTTTTTTTAGAGAAAGGAATACCAAAGTCATATTTTTCAGAAAAATACAAAAAAAAAAACTAACATCTCACACACACACACACACACACAAGCAGGAATATGTAAATACACTGAGAGAGGCAGAGGATAGGTCAGTTAAGTTGACCAACCAGGCTATTGTTAGTTATCCGTTCAACAAGAAAACTGCAGATTTAGTTGTAATCCCCCCATAAATATAAATGTATACCCCCCCCACCCCACCCCACACCCCCCTAAGACTAAAGTGTTAACCCTAAATCATAAATACAACTTAAATGTACGAGTTTATATATATATATCTAACTATATATAGCTTATATGTCTGTTCAATTTCCATAAAATTTGCATAAAAGACAAGCCGTCGCGCATGTATTTATTATTAGTGTTTTTTTCGATCTAAGGTAAATTCATTCATATATATATTTAGTATATATAGAAGTTAGATTCCCCCCCCTGTGCTACCTTCCCATTTTCAAACTTTTTATTTTTGTTTAAGCTGGTGTACATATCAAACGCATATATCATACACACAAGCATATATAACAAGGCTGCAAATCGGTTGATTAGTTTGATTCAATACAAAGTCTTTTATACTAAAACTAAAAAGTATTAAAAACAGAGTTCTGGTATGAAGGATTAAAAATCATTTTCTGTCTTTCGTTTTTCATAGAATCCATATTCCTATATTAAATAAATAAAAATATTCTAGAAAATGCATTTTAAGTAATGGTAAAACATGTTTTTTAACCAAGTTATATTCTAAACTGGTTCTAGTACAGTGGTGCCCAAACACACACTATTAAGCTTTGACGTCAAACATGAGCAACAAGCAAACAAACAAATGCCTCGTGAGAAAAGAAATAGCCGCAAGCTCCGTCGTCGCGAGAGCAAGCCGCCGAGCGTGCTATTTATAGAACACACGTATTCTCTCTCTCTATGCGTGTGTTGGCTGCTACGTCGGCAGAATTATGAGTTCCCATCCCATGGGATAGGCTTTTGGCGTTTTGGGCACCACTGTTCTAGTAGGAAGCTGCTTAGGAAATCGCCCTTCTTAATCTTTGGCTAAAGAAAAATCGTTTTTGATTTCAGTAATTGATCTTATTTATTTATTAAATGCAAAAGAAGTTCTAAAGTGAAAAAAACTAGCCGGAAATGTACTTAACCACACAAAAATGTAGTAAGAAAGAACAGTTTATCTCAGTATTTATTAATTTAAGTTTTTTTTTTTTTTTTTTTTTTTTCTCCTTTTTTCCCCCCCCCCAAAAGGGGTTTTTGTTTCCCCCCCCCATCCCCAAAAAATTTCCCAGTTCCCCCCGAATTCATATTATAGCATTCTCATTTTCGGGAAGAAATGTGTCACAGCGAAAGTTTTTTCTGGAGATACTAAAAAGTCTCTTCTCAGGGATATGAAAGCGATTCACACAAAAAAAATAAATATTTGTGCGCGCTGCTACACAACTTGCTGCTGGTTGCTGCTATAGCTCTCTGCTTGCCTGTTCTGATAAACAACGAATTAAACAAACTTATACTTAATTACATGAAAAACTTTTACTTACTCTGAGGCGATTCGAACTCTGTTCCCTTGGACTGAAATCACGATGGGACTGACGTTTTAGACGACTGCGCCGCCTGTGCGTCTAAGACGAGGCAAATAGAGGGTTACTTGTATTGAATCTATTTGAATAGATTCACCCCTAAATGCATGCTTGTAATTCTCAAGTTCTTATTTATCACTCTGTCCATATATACAGGGCAATAGAAATTGATGCCACATATCGCCAATTTATCCCTAGTATGTTAAAAATGCGAAACCTTGTGTGTTTTGTTTTTGTAAATCGCCAAACTATCATCAGACTCTCATCTCAAACAATCGCCAAACTCACATTTTGACGAGGGAAACCTCCTAAAAAATTCGTTTTCCTGTTAAACATCTCTATGTAAAGACCTGAATTCTAAATTTGTAAACAAAATGTTTGCAAAAACGTTATGCAATAAACTTGTAGCTTCTAGCAAAAACTGTAATTATACAACTTATGTCCTAAGCCAAAATGTTCTTCGTAGTTTTCAAACAAGAAATGCTAGCAAAATCTTATACATTATTTTCGGCCCAGAACTGAATTTCTTTAATGCTCGTAATCAAAGTTCTCTTGATCGATCCAAACCTAGACTTCTGAATATAGTAACCTTGATTACTTTTTATTATAAGTGTCGTTTAAAAAACTACCTAAACCGATATGTTTTACAAATTAACAAAAAACTTGAAAGCAAAGGGGGTTCTCATTTAAGACAGTTTTCAAAAGTCTCTTGATTGTACCGTACCATCAAAACTTGAACCTTATAAACCTTTCGAGACCTAAAAAAAAGAATACTTTTGAAAATATTCGTTGGGAAAATTACCTTATCTTTACCTATATTCACCGGAATTTTGACTGTTAAGTATTGTAAGAAAGTTTCACGAATGATATCATGTTTTGTCTTACGAAATGTGGGAGCTACTCTTTTACATTACATTACTAATACATAGAAGAGTAAATTGTAAGTTTATCTGACACTTAGCAGCTAACTGGAAGTAGAGAAATCAGCCCTTAAAATGTAAAGTATTAGCTCTCAGATTTGTGAAGAAGTTCTTTAATTTCAACTTATTGTCGACAGTAAAGTAAAGTAAGCTATTAACTAAGGTTCGAATCAAAACAGTGAATTCGGTGCTTCTCAAACCGTTACTTGATACTGAGATTCGTGCACAATCTTCTTTAGAATTTCTTTAGAATTCCCAGAACTACACCAAAAAGGAATACGATTTTGTTGGGTTCATGAACGATTAAAACCAGCGATGCTCAACGTGAGCGAGGCCAAACTCTGGTGAGCGAATAACGGCTTTCTGCTCTCTTGGTCTCAGCTTCGGCATGCGTTCGGGCTGTGTACGTGTGAATAGCGAAATGTTTTCGCCCCCTGGGGGAACCAGAGGCCATCGCTGATTTAAACAGACTAACAGCATCTAAAAATATTTTTCTTACAAAATTCTACTAAAGAATGGTATGTTCCTGGGAGAAACATACCAGTAGAACGACAATTTTTAAGTTTAAATTATGATTTGTACGACTGAGGGCGGATTTCTATTCATACTATAGCTAGATATATATAGATATACAGATGGATAGCTGCTATGTGTCAGATAAGCTTACATTTTGCTCTGTTATTTGTTAGTTTATATGACAGATAGCTCTATGTAGAAGATGTTGAAATCGGCAATAAATTGAACAGTAAAATTTAAAAATTTGGATATGTTAAATTAAATAGATCAGATTTCACATATTCCAATTTCTAGTAAAGGGATAAAAAGCCGTAGGTGGAGAAAAATAGTGCTTTTCATCCTATCGACCTTAAATATTTGGGTATTGAAATCCCATACAAGAGGCTTTCTATTTTTTCGGATGCGTTTTTCCAATTTCAATTTAGTTCAGAAAAAAAAATTAAATCTGTGCGATAGAATTGGGAGCTAAGAAGGAAGATTAATTTTACAAATTTAACCAAAGAAAGCGTTCAAATTTCAGATAACAAAAACTTTAACTTTGAGAAGGTTTTAGTTTGAAATAAATGTGGTTAGTTTTTGGTTTAGAAATCTGAAGTTTTCCCTATTCAGACTAATTTTCATATTTTGATATCAGGTCGTGATTTAAGCCATTTAGAAAACGAACCTCAAACTTTGGTTATAAAATATCAACCCCCGTTCAACCGGCATCATCATTTCAATGTTTTGCAGTCTTGTTATATATCTACATACAATCCTACATATATCCTTATGTAATTCTAAGCTCACACACAACACACACATATGAATATACCATTTACTTACACACATAGCATACCCATAGACTTATTAAGACAAACAAGAAGTAAACAATTATTCATTAACATGTATTGTCAACCAATTTAAATGCGCCAACCACACCCGCCCACCCCTTTCCCGTTCCACACACACACACACTCTACTCTTCCCCAAAAACACCCCAAAAACTTAGACCGAAAATATATAAACTAAGCATAAGCGTTCAATTTATTGAATAATAAATGTATTTAATTTTAGTTCAACTCTGATTGCATTTTGGGTTCATCAAACTAATTATCTATTGGGGGGGGAGAAGCACTCAAAAGCGAATCTGGGGGGTTTCTTGCCCAACCTGTTTGTTCCAAAATATTTGCCCTTTTTTGCCATCAATTTGTCGAGGCGAGAAAGTCATAAACTCGCTGAAATCCCGCAGAGGACGCCCTCCAAAAATGCACAACAAACAAAGTGATGAAAAACAAATGTTGTTGAATGAAAACAATGGAAGCGTGAAATTGAGGGGAGAGCAGCATCCAGCATCCCTCATCCCCTCCAGCCCACCAGGTGAGGCCCCTCAGTGCTCACTACATTAATGCATAATGTTGCGGCTGGGCAGATGGATGGTATACCACATAATGAGCCGAGCACATTTCGACAGCATTTAGTAGAGCCTTTTGTTATGTCCTGGACCAAGTATCATGGTAAGTGGCAAGTGCGTTTAAGATTTACGGTCATAAAAGCGTCAAAGTTTTGTGCCTGAGCTAAGTGGGCGAAAAATGCTGGTGTATTGTGGGATTTACGGACGAAAATAGTGTTGTTAAACACGGTCAGGGGGGTAGATTGTTAGCAGAGGTTAATTGAG
The DNA here is from genome assembly GCA_018904235.1 of Lordiphosa stackelbergi. Taxonomy (NCBI): domain Eukaryota; kingdom Metazoa; phylum Arthropoda; class Insecta; order Diptera; family Drosophilidae; genus Lordiphosa; species Lordiphosa stackelbergi. The sequence continues at coordinate 6,823 of JAEIFU010001184.1, read as the reverse complement.
TTGGAAAAAAAAGTTGAAACCATTTACTAAGACCAAGAATCAAAATGATCAATCTTATTATTCAAAAGAAAAGAAATGTACCAAAACAGGGTTGCCCACAGCCTATGCACACGTTGCGCATTTTTTGTTGGTTTGCGCAGAACCACGCGCTTAGGCGCTCACGTCATGGGGAATGAGTATTAGAGATCAAATTTGCGCTGCCTCTCAATACAAACCCAAAAGATACTATATAATGCCAGTAGGAAATCACAGTGGTTAGAGTGAGACAGACATATTCCCAAATGTATCCAGAGAGCTTAAGTGAAAGCGAACAGCTGACCAAATGTAACCAGAGAGCTTAAGTGAGAGCGAACAGCTGACTAATTTCTGACAAAAGCGGTGTCGACTTCGCAATCGTTTAGTCTAGATATCCTAGTCTATGCTCACGTGTAGCGCACACCAAAGTATATTGAAACAACAACTTTATATGTTTTCTCTCTTCTGCCACCATGCCTCTTGCAAAGTCGAAAAGTTGATCGCGCGTAAAATAAAGGTTATGATGATTAGACCGATTTCGCATTCCGAAAAAAACCAAATTTGGCATTAATGAGATTGAATTGAGGATCGAATAAAACGACATATCAGAAAAATTTTAAAAATATGTCGAAAAATATTAAAATGTCGGATAAAGTATGTCGGAGACTAAGTACATTCTGGAATAATGCTTTCAATTAGATAAATATAATTGTTTGGATGATTGCAAAAGACCATCTGGACAGTATTGCATTCTAATACATCTCCCACGCCATCACCCGCAAAGCAGACTTTATGATGAAAACATCAAAAAAAAAGAATGAATATTATTTATTAACTTTTTAATTTGTAATTTTGTTTACAGTATGTTACCATAATCTTTTCTAGGTTTTCTACTGTTAAGCCATGGCGCTTGTCTGTCAGAATCATTTTATATGACAAAAAACTTCTCTCAACATCGCAGGACGTCAGCGAAGCATATTTATACTTTAAAATAAAGGCGGCAGATACACTATCAATTATGTAGGACCCATTGACAATGTTTATTGTTTCGTTGACCTATTTATAGTTTTGAAATCTGGGCTCTTTTTTAAAACTTGTTCTAACTTAGTGCACTACTCGGTTTCCATACCATTTGGAACCCTGTTCAATACTCTGGACTTCTTGCAAGATTCCATTGCATTCTGTAAGTGAATTCGATGAGTTCTCAAGCTTCTGAATTATTTTTGGCAAGGCTTCAATGTAATTTTTGATGCCAAACCGGTAAAGTGGAATAAAAAGAAAAAAAATTAAAATATCCATCTAAATTGCCAAGTTTGAAATTACACATGTAAATTCAATTGAGCGGACCCCGAACCGGAAAATGGAAATAAGTTGGTCTCAGCATTTCCAAAGCTAATATTTGTTGTATAATTAATAATTGTGAAAATCAAAAAATTGTATTTCAATTTTAAATGCACGCAACAGGGCCTCAAAGTTTGGAAAAATATTAATCATACGACACGTTCACCAAATACAAATTTTAACAGCTGAAGTTATTAGTTCATTTCAATTGCTGTCATTGTTTGAAATAACACATAGTAGTTTTATTATTTTCACGAATAGTTTTTAAATAAAATCAACGCCGACTGTTCATAACTGAAAAAATATACGATAATAGGCAACACTGCGTATGAGTTATATACAAAAAACTTTAGTTGAGGCTATTCGCGCCCGTTAAAACTCTGACTTTTTTAAATTTGTTTGTTTACGCTTATTATACATCAAAAAGTATAAGATAGGGCGGGTGGGACCATGACCTTAAAAATTTCATACTCAGGGGTCCAACCAATTGCTCGTATTTCGCACACTCGTATGGTGGCTTCCCAGCTTTATAATGTTGTTCTCCGTCTGGGAGGTCTGTAGCCGCATGTTAGCGCCGACTCTTGCAAAGCAGTGCAAGTTTTGAGTCGATCCAGAAAAGAAGACAAAGACAATAAGAACAAAAAAAAAAGAGGAAGTCGAGAAAGAACTAAATTTAATATAAATATGTTAAATAAATTACTATGGAACAAAAAATGATAATTCATTTACACCATTTTTTCAGCGTTTATTTTACGAGCACAAAATTTTTTACTTAAAACAGCCCAAGCCGTTCATAAAGTTAGCCCAAAATGTTCATAATATGACACCCGCTGTTCACGGTTCAAGAAAAGCGGAATTACTCTACTTTTGTCAACGAATGGGTTTGGTTTTGGTAGATTTAGAACGAATTTTTTTCTGAGTGTTGGTTATGCAAACTCACTTTTAATTCTGATCCTAATTAAGTAATAAATTTCAAAAGTGCTTCATTAGCAGCAAGAAAACACATCATATCATTTTAATACTTCAGCTCAGGCCATCTTGTGTGTTTGTCCACCAAAGACAAATTCTAATTAAAGTTTTACTTTTTCTTCGGAAGCTTGTAATACCCAAATGGTCTATGTTGTTCAAAGGCAATTGCTGGTGCAAACATGATTATAAACCGCGAATCAAGGCTTCGTTGACAAAACTGAAAACGCTAATCTGTATATTTTTATACCCTTGCAAAGGGTATTATAATTTTGCCCAGAAGTTTGCAACGCATAGAAATATTCATTTCCGACCATATAAACTATATATTCTTGATCAGGACGACGAGCTGAGTCGATTGAGCTTTGTCCGTCCGTCTGTCTGTCCGTCTGTCCGTCTGTCTGTTTCTACGCGAACTAGTCTCTCAGTTTTAAAGCTATCGAGCTGAAAGTTTGCACAGAGTCTTCTTTTTACTGCACACTGCTAATATGTCGGAACCGACCGGATCGGATGACTATATCTTATTGCTGCCATAGGAACTATCGGTCGAAAAGTGGGTCTTTGTGAGAAAAACTTTTTTGTTTTTAATGTTAACGGCTCCCACTTCAGCAATTATTAATTCTATACGCTTTCACATAGATTAGGAAGTTTTTTGTCCAAATCGGATGACTATATCTTATAGCTGCCATAGGAACTATCGGTCGAAAAGTGGGTTTTTATGAGAAAATTTTTTTTGTTTTTAATCTTAACGTGTCTCACTTCAGCAATTATGAATATTATGCGCTTTTACAAAGATTTTGGAAGTTGTAGTCAAAATCGGATGACTATATCTTATAGCTGTCATAGGAACTAGCGGTCGAAAAGTGGGTTTTATTTAGAAAAATTGTTTGTTTTAATGCTGGCGTTCTTAAACTTTGATGTATTAAAACATTTGCAAGGGGTATAAAATTTTAATCTTCGGCACAGTTTTTAACGGTTTTCGAAAGCTTAAAAAAAAATTTGGCCCTTTCGTTAGATTTGGTTTATGGCCTATATTTAAATGGCGTGAGTCTAAACATGGTGAGTCCATATCGCCTGAGCTATACCATCTCTTTGGGACATGGTAAGCCCATACTATACCCGATTTAAAAAAATGTAGCTTGCGCTTTTAAAGATCATTCAAGAACGAAGGTTTAACCATTTCTGAAAGTACCTTAACCGATTGCACGATTTGAAGTAGAAGACCCTGTCCACATTTTCTAAATTTTGCAGAATTTTAGCTTAAACCTTTAAAATCTTATTTAAAATTGTTGTCGTTGTGTGTTGCAAGTACAAAAGTACCCATAAAACGCGAACCGAAGCTTCGTTTAAAAAATTGGGATAAGGTGATGCTTATAGCTGACCCTTTTATCAAAATTTAAGTGTCGTATGCCGGGGTTTTTTTGTAGTGTTGTACTGTGTAGTAAGTCATGCAAGGACTTTCATGTAAGAAGATTGGCATCAATTCGGCATTTATTTACTATTTATTTTATGAGTCAATGAGGTCAAACAGAAAATATAATATTAGCGTGTATGCTTTCGCTTAAACAAAAATCCTTATTGTTTGGGGCCCTCTTGTATGTATAGCTAGCTTACCAACTTTGTTTGGACTAACGTTTAAAATTTTCTGGAAATATAGCCATACCGTAGAACGGGTATCCGAAAAAAAAATCTGGGTACCGGTACCGGAACCGAATATCGAAATAAAAATAGAACCCAAAACAGACTTTAAAAAGTTTTTTAAACAAAAACAAAAGTAACAAAATATTAGACTAGTTTTATTCTTGACTTAAACAACATAAACACAACAAAGTTTTGAAGGCCAAGCCAAGAGCAACTTCTTTGCTAAAGATATTAAAGCAAAATTTAAAATAGTTCACAAGAATGGAATGGGAAGTCCTACTCAGAAGATGAAATGTTGAAAGTGCAATAAAATGAGAACGGCAGCTAATCAGACCAAGTCTCCAACAGGGCTTATACTATACTATCATCACTTCCTTTCAGAAATTGTTAATCTCGACGCGATCATCTTTTTTGTGACACACAGTGTTATTGGGTTTCTCTTTCTTGTGGTTGTTGTTGTGTCAGAAATTTTCTCATTTATTTTTTGGTGTCTTCGCCTCCGTAAGCTGGCTCTGGGCAACTCTGCTCTAAAATAGCTGTGAGAACCAAAATCCAACAAAAGGACGCTGCAACCACAATCAGTTTATTATTTCAACTCACCATTAATGGCTTGGAAGAGTTGCTGTGCTTGTATTTGGTTGGCTTTTCGATGAAGATACAATGGAAATACTAATTTTATTTCCATTTCTCTCAGGCCAAGAAAATACTTTTCCCATCAATCGGTCGTAAAATCCATTCAATTATAGCAAAAATTCTAACAAACATTGTTTTCAGTTTGATTTACGTGACTTCAAAGATTTAATGCATCATGAAGCTTAAAAAAAAGCAATATATGTATACAAAATAAATTCGTAATCATTTAATTTCCCTGGCTGGCACACAAATTCTCAAAGCTCATGTCAAACAAACAAGTGAATTAAGCAGTTTGTTTCTTATCAATTCAAAATGTTAACAGGCTGTTGGGAGGTCTTAAGTCTTGAGCGTAAGTAAATGAGAAATTAAATCAACATTTGTTAAAGCCAAAATCAACAATTTCCTTATTGATAAGAAAACATCACACACAAATTAGGCCCCAAAACGGAAGTCGAAGTTGCTGACGCCTGGGAAATATTGATGCTCAAATTAAAGGCCAATAATACAGTAATAAAGTCGCCAGCCAATCGACCTATGACCACACACACACACAGACACACGAACGCACGCATACAGTGTTACGGACAGGCACCTTTGGAGGCATCGCTTAAAAGTATTTATAAATTTTATATAATGTGCCTGTATACAAAAGAAAGTCCCCCCGCAAACGCACACAGGATGATGCGTACATAAAGTACAATAGCGGTTTGCCCTTTTTGGTTGTGCTGACGACGACGAAGCTGAAGCCATCCAGCCTCTATTATTTACCAATACCAACTAAGCTTTAAAAAGAATTTGTAGAATTACCTACACCCACACACACAGAGACAGACAGACAGGGAGAGCGAGAGAGAGAGAGAGCACATGGACATGTGTACTCCATGTACAAACAATTGTGTGGCTTTTTAGTACACAACCACGAGAAGGTGGTCGGTACGTCTGCGATTCACACGCAACAGTTGTCCTTTCCCCGAAGTCCGTGTGCAAATGTTGCACGAGCATAAAACGGCAACTTGTTTGACAACGCCTGCGCATGAAATATGTATAGCATACTTATCTGCTGACTTTCGCCAACATTCAGGAAGCTTTCGGCCATTTGCGTTGTATCTCAACATTTGGCGAAGCAACAAGCATGTTTTTGTTTGTATGCTCCAGCTCCCGCTTCAGCTGCTGCTGCCGCTGCTGCTGCTGCTGTTGCCCAACATAAGCGTTCCCAACTTATGCGGAATTCTTGAGAGTTTTAGTTCAGTTCAGTTCTGGCCGAATTGTCAGCTACACGCAGCGCAGCGCGCAACACAAACACACACACGTACTTACAGACACAGATATAGATACAGCTTCGTGTATTTTGACTCACTGACTGACTGAATGACTGACGCCGCTTTAGCTTTAGCTTTTGGCCCACATCGTGTGTCTATCTATCGCCATCAGCAAAAATCAGTAGCACGCTTCCAATGGGAAACACTTGGTTGTTCCCGCTGCTACCGACGCGTCGGTTCGCTTAAATGAATGCACGTTGATTTTATTTTGTATGTTTCGGTATAATCAAATAAACAAAAATCATAAAAAAAAAATTATAACAACGGAAAGGACTTAAAACTTTAAGCCGAGTGCGTGAGAGTGAAAGTTATTTGGCATAAATTTGGCTGCTGGCTCAGGTAATAATTGTGCATATGTATATGTACACGTGTGTGTATATATGTATGCGAAAATTTGTGATTCTCCCTGGACTAGCTAATTAATAAGTAGAAAATCCTGGCCACAACGAAAACGAAGCGAAAGAAACGCAATTAGAATTACCAAAAGAAACAAAAAGTCCCCAATGCTCAAATAAGCTCATCAAGTGAAGGCAAAGAAGTGCGTGTGAATGTCGACGGATGGAGCGGCAAGGGGGATGCCTAAGCCTGAGCAGAGCGAGTGTTGGTGGTAGCCTCGGGCAATCTTTTTCAAGCTGACAGCTAATCAGTTTACAATCTTAACTATAGGTCCAATTAAATTCTGACATTTGAGTCGAAGAATATGGCAAAGTAATCTAGAAGAACCCGAAATCTGGTTAAAAAAAGTGAGTCAATGACTTAGGAGCTTTAAAGTAGAAATTCCATATGTAAGATTTTGGAATCGACCTTTGAGTTTAACTGTTTTATAACCGGTACAGTAACCTGAGCAATATTTATTCATAGGAGGACTCCTAAGTGACTTACAGGGTTCACCTTTTTATATTTCTTGC
>JAEIFU010001183.1:0-78510 GCA_018904235.1 Lordiphosa stackelbergi | reverse complement strand
TTAAGTAAGATTAAGATTTGAAAACTGGTCACTCCATTGACAGGGAACATATTAACAACTGGCCAAATCCATCAATCACAGTATCAAGTAAATTTTAGTTCAAATAATTTATCTCTTTGATCATGATCAAAAACTAATGCGAATTTAATGTTTTTATTGGGGGTTTTACAGAAATCTCTAGAGATTTTTACCTCGGTTAATTTGCAAAACGCTCGAAAAATCCGTCGGTGTCCCAGAACTTCAAGAGATATCATTTTCTTATCGAGTTGGAAGGTTTGTGTCCATGGTAATGGTCAATGGGATGCCCTTTCTCACAAAAAAAACACGTGCAATAAAATATATATAGGAACAACAAGGTCAAAACTTAAAACAAGGATATCGCAACATAAATCCGATTACAAACTCCGACACCAAACGACCATACAAAAAACTGCACTGGCGACACTCTGTATGGAGAACGTACATTCACCGAATTTCTAAGAGACCATAATCTTACAACAAGAGAGCAACTACAAAGAGCGCTTCACTCTTGAAATGTTGAACATCATAGACACAACAACAGAGAAAAGAATCAACTTTAAAGCAGACACCGATAACTGAGCGCACATATAAAGTCCAAAGACTTTGTTACAAATGTTTTGTTATAATTGGTGAATTGTTCTTTGTAGTGTCCCTGAAGACGGATGCCGATGTGCATCCAAAATATATTGGAAACAAACACAAACTGAGTTTTTCTCCTTGGCCTAGAGCCAGCAAGCATCAAATTCTACAATTAGAAAGGTCACTAACTTAGGAATTCACTAAATTTGTAAGTAAATTTTGGTCTAAAAGAGACCATTGGGCCAAAATTTCACTTTTGAGGCTTTCGACATTCTCGAATTTGTTAACACGCCTGGCTAAGATACCTACAATGTTCTCAATAGGGTTTAGGTCAGGGGAGCATGCTGGCCAATCCAAAACATTCATATGGTGATCACTTATGAACGATGGGTCTCTCTGCTCTTGTGAATAAATGCATTATCTTCCATAAAAACAAGATCTCTTTCCATATCATTTTCCAAAAATGGCAGAAGACGATCGTCCAATTCTTTTTGTATTCTCCACTGTTCATCCTGCAGCTTGTGATTCACAGATCAAGCTTTCCAGACGCATGAAAGGCTCTCCAAACCATTGCGAAACCGCCTCCGAAATTGCGTTTGGAAAAAATAAGTAAATCCTTACGCAAATCTATCCAATCTGGGCCTGCTGTTTAAACAAAATTAAGTTAAAATTTTATACGGAGGCCCAGTCTCTCTCCAAGTTTTTGTTCCACAAATTGAAGTCGTGCTGTTTTGTGGTGCGGCTTTAAGAACAGAGCCTTTTTTAAGACTCCTCTGACAATGCACTCCGATGATTGCAGCGTCCGCCAAACAGTCATCCGTGACTGAGGCTTATTGCAACATGCGGAAAGTGTGGAGCACGCAGCAAACAAATTGCTAGCTTTAAGTATTATGCGACGTTTTTCGCTGTCAGACAACTTGGGTTTTCTTCCAGAGCTATGCTTCACACCATATTCATGCGGATTGTTAAAAAAGTTGGTGATATAACAACGTGTTCGACCGATTTTGGGCGATATTTCGCTTACATTAAAGCCAACATCGTTGTAGGCTCTTATACTTCCCTTTTCTTCGTCGAATAACAAACGCCCACGCGGCATTTTATTACAAATTTTTTAATTGTTAGTAGATATATAAAAAAAAATTAATTGAAATCAAATCTTTCTCTTCAGCCGCAACATTTGAAATATGTCGTATAATTTTGATACTCTTGCAGACATGACAAAATCTAACTTTTTTTGCTTTTTTTTACCGCTACATGAAAGCGAGAGATGCAATCAGAGATTAGAAAATCAGATTTGAAGCAGAATTCATTAAGCATTCATTCTGCACACTTGATTTCGTTGTATTATGCCTTCCCATTCTCCTGCGAGAGTCGAAACTAAAATTTTCGGCGTGTCGTATAGATTTGGTCAGAAGTGTAGTTATGAGTTAATTTTATGTTTAAATGAAATTTGTTGACTGTGTTATATGTTTTATAATGTATTTTTAAATTTTAATCCAAATTTAAGTCAGATTCTCAAAAACTAAAATGCAAAATTTAAAATTTTTTTGCGCCAATCATAAAATGTAAGTTGGCAACCCTTAGCTTTTGCTTGTACCCAAGTAAGTACACAGATGGCTAGTAAAGTTGTGGCGATTTTTTTAACTTGTTTAAATGAACTAGTCATTGAAATGAACTAATGAACTAGGTCTTGGTTTTGAACTATAGTTCATTTTTTGAACTATGTATTTCTCACTTTTTTTTACTAAAGTTCGTTTTTTGAACTATAGTACGTTTTTAAACTATAGTTCATTTTATGCGGTTCATTTGAACTATAGTTCGTTTTTTGAACTATAGCTCGTTTTTTTAAAACTAAAGTTCGTTTTTTTGAACTATAGTTCAATTTTTTTTTACCACCAAAGCAAATTTTTTAGGCGTTTACTCATTGACCGTGTTCAGCAGTTGTTCTGCTCCATGATCAAGTATAAATTTGCAATAATCTTCCTGCTCACCTTGAGTAATGCGGCATCATAATAGCCAATTTGAGGTATTACGATACAGGAGCAAGTATCAAAGAAAAAGTATGCTACTTTAAAGTGATACTGCTCCGGGAGGAGTCCAAGAAACAAAAAACTACTAGATACAAAATTTTTTCTGATACCTGGTCAGGAATCAATTATTCTGCTAAACAAGCTCATTGTCTGATACATGGAGATGTGATAGTCTAGGAGGCCAAGCTACCTTTTAATTTTTTTCTTCTTTCCAATTTTAATTTTAAAAAACAATTGAAATATTTCATTCATTTGATGCAACCTATGCAGAAATATGATGTTATTTACATTTCAAAACTAATTTTACTTATCAAAGTTTTTTGGGTGGTGAATTTTGTCAATCTCCCCACATAAAACGAGAGAATTGAAACCAACCGAAAGAGATTTCTTTGACACCGAGAATTGGTTTTGGGTTGGAATTTGGTTGAAAGAGATTTCTGTGGCACCGATCTATAAGCCGTTTTAAATGCGGTAATGCGGAATTTATGGGGAAATCTCCTCTTGAAAAATTTTAAAAGAATTAAAATTTTTTAAAATTTAAATAACTTTTTTGTTTTATTCTCTGTTCCAAGGTAATTAAATTTGTGCAAAAATAAAAGAAGGAATCATTTCCGACCCTATAAAGTATATATATTCTTTATCAGCATCAACAGTCGAGTCGATATAGCGATGTCCGTCTGTCCATCCGTATGAACAATGAGATCCCAGAGAGAAAGAGGTTTGACATTTATGGGACAAATAATTCTTCTATTCAAGTTTATTTTGAATTATTTGCCACGCTGATGATGGTTTGTTTCTTCTAGAGATATTTAGTATTCACTCTTAGTATATATATTTGCTTCACGAATTGATCCACAATTTGAGTTTTTTTGTTAAAGTTTGAGTCGAGGACTCACCACTTTGGAAATATGTTATTTGCAACTTTCTTCTAGCGAATAGCGACCCATTTCGTAAAAGTCAAAGTTTCAACTAAATATTAGTCGCTTTCCGCATGAAATTTTACGTTTTTAATGTCAAAGTATGAATAACTCAAATTCCAAACACTAGATGGACCACCCTGTATTTTGCTTCAGAAATCCATAAATACTTCCTATTTACTTCCTATTTTCGCTGTTGCATAGTGTTATAAAATGACAAACTACTAAACTATTTTAATAAAATGAGTTGGAATTTTAGTTTGAAGATTAATGCAACCGACTTAGCTTCGATCCTAAGAGCATTACTCTACCACAGATGTACAATAGACTTAAAAATATACATGTAAATTACATTATACAGATCGGCTCGACGTTTTTATAAGACAATCTGTGACCTCAATGTTTTAAGAAGGATTCTGAATTTCTAGGCTTTGCTGCCCTGCAAACAAAGCCTAGCAGAGAAAGCAGGTAGACAGTTTAATTCTACGTATTTTATTCTCTTGAAAAATTCTGCAGAATAAGTTGACAATGAAATATTCTGACTAGCTAGCCTAAGGTAGAAGATTCGAAGTGGGTGGCTTATGGCTTGAACTATCTAGTTCTATATCCCTTTTCATTCGGCTGAAGCTTCTGAAAACGCAATACTGTTGTCTAAAGAGTTTTTTCGTAGTTTAATCATAATGCTAAGTTCTTAGCTAATTTTAAGCCATTACTTAAGCTAATTCCTTAAGTTCACCTTTTATATATTTATGGTTTTTATTTTTATATGTATTTATCTCCACTCTTTCTCTCTCTCTCTCTCTATCTCTATCTCGCTCTTGCCCTCAAAATGCCCGAACTAAAAAAACAAAAAACTAACACAATTTGTTAATCCAAAACAATCTCAATTAACCCAAATCACAAAAAATTCACTAAAAATACTCAATAAACCCACCACAAACATAGCAGGTAATTTTGGCGGCTTGCAAGGTGTCCAAACAGTTCTCTCGCCCGGCGATCTACAGATTCATGCAAATGTAAGCAAAAACAAAACAAAAAATGAAACAAAAATTGTTTATAAATTTTATAAGCGTGTGTCCTAAATGTTATGGTTTCTTATGATTTTCAAAACTCAAACGGAATGTACAACTTTGGATCGTCTTTCTTTTCTCTGTTCCTTGAGCACCAACTAAACACACCACTCGCCACTCTACTCTCTCTCTCTCTCTACTCGCTCCTTCTCAATCTCTCGCTCTGTGAAGAGCGAGAACCAATTTTTTTGTACATCACCTTAATTTTTCGCTCGTTAAGCTGTGTACCCACAATTTGAACGACTTTTATTTGTTACCCTTTTTATTATTGTTACCTCTTTTTGTACTTTCTTTGTAAATGTGAAAGCCAAAAGCAATTAACAAGAACTACGTGAAGAATTTGCATGGATATCGTAACGCTGTTTCCTGTTTCCTCCTAAAACCAAAACCAACACAGCTTAACACTCGACACACCCACACACACACACAGTCCCGTCCGCCGCCCCGGTTCACAGGGGCTCATGTCACCATTTTAGTGTTATAATTGGATGATGCTCATGAATCTCACAGATACGTAACGCCCTGGCACTAACCAGAAACTCTTAGTCCGGGCACCGTTCCTCATTTTTTTCTAGATATTTTACACCACTTTGTAGGTCTTCCCTAGTTAGCTTAGGCACTCTTGGACTCTTGAATCCTCCCTCTTTAGGTGTACTTCAATCATCTGCTATGTATTTTATTTCAAATCAATTTTATGCTTTATGTATCAATCAATCAATCAATCGATCGATCAATCATTTAAACGATATTTCGAAAAGGACAACAAACTAAGACAGGCAAGCAGCGAAGTTCCCCACCTCCCCCCCCTTCCACAGAGCAATTCGTACCCCACCCACCCCGACTATATTTGCCAACAAAAAACAACCCCCTTTCTACATACCATCTACAGGCGGTCGTCTACAGGTGCGCACGGATCCCTGGCGTCAACAGCGTAGCCTCAACGAGCGCGATCTGCTGAGCGTGGGCACCGGCACCGACTACCGCCTGCTGGGCCACACCAATCAGCGCCTCTACTCATCGGCCGATCAGCGAGACCGCTACGAGCTGCAGCTGCAGCATCAGGCGCATCGCGAGCGCCTGGAGCAGTATCCGTTGACGCGTACGGCCCGCCTGGATGTGCAGCAGCGCAACTCGCTGAATCGCTCGAATCACGAACGACAGTTTGGTGGTGGTGGTGGTGGCGCCGCCTTCCGCCGTGCGCCGCCTCCTTGGCCGCGGCCAGTGCCGGCGCCGGCAGTAGCAGCAGCAGCACCAGCAGCAGCTACTATCCGCAGGGCGGGCAGAGCAAGCCGCAGATTGTGATCGGTGGTGTCATGTCGGCCACAGCAGCCAATGACCTGCAGCCGGGCAGCAGCCGCGCGCGGGTCTGCTGGGTGCCGGCGGCGGCGGCGGGGGGCAGCAGTTCGGTTAGCTCCACGGAGGCCGGCTACTGGGACGAGCCCACCGCCGGTAGCACTTCGTCTTCGTCGGCGGCGCAGGACTCGCGGCGCTTTACTGAGCGCAGAATAAAGAAAACCGTACGCTTTGATGCGCATGATGAGGAGGGCTCCCTCATGTCGGCAGTGACCACCATACTGCCCTCCACGGCAGTGGATGTGGGTGCAGCCACCATTTTGAGCAGTGGCAAGCTGATACCCTCCGATGGGGACTGGTCGCGTTGGGACAATGAGCGTCAGGGCAGTCAGGACTCGGCTACCAAGGACTCGGGCATAGATACCAGCAGCACCTTTACCAGCAGCGAGGACTCGAATCGTGGAGATGGCCCCAAGGTATTGCAAACCCGGAGTAAAGATGGAGGTCCCTGCATTGTGTCTGAGTGTGTCCTTGGCTGTCTGTCTGATTCTAAAGAATCGTCCCCGAACGCAGTCCACAATATCTCTCTCTCTCTCTCTCTCTAACACTATCTTTCTCTGTTGTTTGTTGTTCTTGTGTCATGCCTACAACTCGTCCATTTTTATTTCCGCATTCTGGGACCACACTCTCTCTCTCTCTCTCTCTCTCCGCTCTCGCTGTACACTAACCCCAAAGTTCGTTCTGCATGACCCATCTAAATGTCTGTTGCATGCTTCTAGTACCTCCCCGCACGTTCCCTCACTCCACTCTTAATAAAAAAAACAGCCTCAAAACGAACGTGTGTGTTCTCAAAAGTACATTTGTAGGTCTAAACTTAACTCTGTGAATGAAATCTCTATCCAACTATCGTAGTTCTAGATCTTAAGACCGAAACTGTGTATAAAATGTTGCTTACATTTTTGCTTTATCGACTCTAACTGTAAGCTTACTCTAGGCCTAAGAATCTGTGTACTGCCCAAACTAAAACTGAAACAACCAATTCTACTTCCTTCGACACACACAAAAACTATGCAAAATTGATCATCCCCACCAACCACCAACCACCAATTACCACTCCACTCCACTCCATATATATGCTTGTGTATATGTAGAATCCGGTGAATTGGCAAACATCCGCGGATAATACCCGCATGATTGGTCACATGATATTACGTAAATACTATGATGGGGAAGATATATTAGGCTTAAAGGTGAACGGCGGCCAGACCCTGGGAGTGGGAGGAGGCGGATGCGCTGCCATTGTGGAGAAGGTGAAACGCGGTTCGGTGGCCGATCTCGAGGGCCGCATACGACCAGGTAACATCATCGCTCTCTCTCTCTCTCTATCTCTATCTCTATTTCGTTCATTTTCTCTCATCAATCATTGATCAGGCGACGAGATCATCGAGTGGAATGGCCGCAATCTGCACAACAAGAATGCCGACGAGGTGTACGACATCATTGACGAAAGTCGCCTGGATGCACAAGTGGAATTGATTGTGTGCCGCTCTCTGCTGCTGCCGAGCAGCGCCGAAAGCGGAGGAAGTAGTAGCAACGTTAGTCCCAGCAGTGCCTGCTCCGCGTCTGGTTCCAACAGCAGTATTACGCGTCGTTCGTCGGCTAATTTTCCGCACAGCGGTCTGGCCAGCAGTATGGCCAGCAGTGCGGTGGTCAGCAGCGGCGGACGTTATCTGCAGCGCAAAGGTACTAAAGATGAGGGCGAGGTGCCACAGATTGTGGGTGTGTGTGCGTGTGTGTGTATGAAAGAGAATTTAAGCAAGCAGGCTAAAGGGAAATAGTTCCTTTAGGGAAGGGTATCAGCGACATAATTTAAACTTCCCGAATTACAATATTTTAAGCATCATCGCATTTTGAAATCGTAAACATCTCATCCAAATATTGTGATCAACAAAAACAAAACACGACGTCTGAGTGTAAAATTAAATAGTCGAAGAATAACAGCAAGCAGCATTTCTATATTTGCTTCACACAAAAAACCAACAGGTCCTAAGGTCCATTTGGATAAATACAGCGTGAAAGAAGCATCCTGCATGTGAAGGTTTAATCTGGTTTTGTCTTTTGTGAGACAGTAAGAAAATGCGCTTTATATTCGGTCCAACCATCAGGCCATCATCTCCTGATGGATCCAGAGGATCTGTAAAATTTCGCGTAATCTAAGTAATTTTTTCCTTTAGAGCAGTTTCCACTGGTAGCGAAAAATTTTTCGTGAATCAGTTGATATTCCGCAAATACTTAACAGAGTCTGCTAAGCCGCTGCTGATAACACGATAACATCCTTTTTTTCTATCGATTAACGTTTCAAAGGAACCTTGTGTTTATTTTTGCACCAGAGAGCCAGCGAACTTATAAACAACAACATCACATGCAACATATTGTGTGTGCTATTTTAATAAATTATTATAATTAAATGAAATGAATAACACAATAATTATTTTTATCATTAATTAATAATTGTAATTGCCTCATTCGACATTTGCTGTGTGACTCTTCCATTATATCGCGCTAGAAAATGCTATTTGGCGACGTTTTCTGCAGGAATCAATTTGATGTTGTTGTTCCTCTTACCTGCACAAATTATAGTCGAAACCTATTCTCGTTGCGTCTCCACTGAACAGGCGTTAACAGCACTTAAAGCTACGTTTTTTTGTTGACATAAAAAAGTGGCAAAGGTAAGCTTTTTTCCCGATGAATGGAAACGGAATATGATTCGGCCACACGAACAAATTAATCATCAGTTTTTTTTATATGGAGGTTTTCATTTCGTGCGCATTTCGCGAGCCGTGGAAACCGCCCTAATACCCAAAAACTGGTGATTGGTTCTTAATAACATATTAGACTAAAACGAGTTGTTCACTGAACCGAACAAGTAAAAATGTTCTTTTTCACTTCATTTTTTATTTAGTGATTCTTGATAAGTGACTCTTGTTCAGTGATTCATGTTTAGTGACTCTTGCCCAGAGACTCTTGTTCAGTGACTTTTGATCAGTTACTCTTGTCCAAAGACTTCTTTTCAGTGACTCCTCTTTACAGACTTTTATTCTGTGAATCCTGTTCACTGACTCTTTTCCACCTGTTGCTTCAATGACTCTTGTTTGGTGACTCTTGTCTTGTTTTTGTTCAGTGACTCTTGTATAGCGGCTCTTGATCATTGGCTTTTATTAAGTGACTCAGTTTATTCAGTGACTATTGTTCAGAGACTCTTGTTCAGTGACTCTTGTTTAGTAACTCTTGTTCAGTGACTCTTGTTCAGGGACTCTTGTTCTGTGACTCTTGTTCAGTAACTCTTGTTCAGTGACTCTTGTTCAGTGACTCTTGTTCAGTAACTCTTGTTCAGTGACTCTTGTTCAGTGACTCTTGTTCAGTAACTCTTGTTCAGTGACTCTTGTTCAGTGACTCTTGTTCAGTAACTCTTGTTCAGTGACTCTTGTTCAGTGACTCTTGTTCAGTAACTCTTGTTCAGTGACTCTTTTTCAGTGACTCTTGTTTAGTGACTCTTGTTCAATGACTCTTGTTCTGTGACTCTTGTTCAGTGACTCTTGTTCAGTAGCTCTTGTTCAGTGACTCTTGTTCAGTGACTCTTGTTCAGTGACTCTTGTTCAATGACTCTTGTTCAGTGACTGTTGTTCAGTAACTCTTGATCAGTAGCTCTTGTTCAGTGAACGTCGTTCAGTGACTCTTGTTCAGTGACACTTGTTCAGTGACTCTTGTTCAGAGGCCTTTTTTCAGTGACTCGTCTCATGAGACTTTTGTTCAGTGACTCTTGTTCAGTAACTTTTGTGCAGTTACTCTTTTTCAGCAATTCTTGTCCAGTGACAACTGTCCAGCGCCTCTAGTTCAGTAGCTTTTCTTCAAAGACTCTTATTCATTGACTCTTCTTGAATGACTCTCCTTAAGTGACTCCTGTTCAGTGACTTCTGAACAGTGACTGGTGTTCAATGACTGTTCTTAAAAAACTTTTTATCAGTGGCAATTGTCGAGCGACTCATTACTAAGCCTCATGAACATGAGCCAACCCTGAACCAAAACCAGGTCAGATCCTTTTGTATAAAGATTCGGTATAAAAAAATTAACTTTTATCATCTATTTAAATAACTTAATCTTGTCTTGTACTTAAAGACTTGTGTCATAGATTCTAAGATAGTTGACAGATTTTTGACTCTATTTTAGGTCAAAAAAATTAATATATTTTGTTCCAGGTTAACAAGATCTTCAAAACGTCAACATGTACTCCAATGGACCACATTCAATATTGTTATTACTCATACGTCCTTTTCAAACTGATTCCAAAAGTGTCTGGTCTTTAAAATGGGAAGACAGCCTCACCAACGATATTTGCAAAACGATACGAAATATGCAGATTTTGGATACGAACTTTAGAACGCATTTTAAATTGTTGCAATTTTAGGAAGTTAAAAGTTGTTGTCATGAACCGAACCTCTTTTAATTTATAGGAAGTCCGGTCGGCTTCAGGTTTGAGAAATTACAAGCTTAGAAGCTTCGGTTCATAGCTTAGTAGTAGTTCATAGAGGGACCCAAAAAACCCGAACCGAATCGGTTCTGAGCCCAGATCAAGATACGGCATATTTTGTTGGCGTAGAAGCTGTAAAGGCGATGAAGAGAAGTAGCCATGACCACATTTTAAGGCCACTGTAGTAGAGTTCTTAACATAACTGTCCAAGTAATCAGTCGGATGCTAGACATCCTGTCTCTACTGAAACTTTCACTTCTCCCAGGATAAAAATATTATAATTGAGCTCCACAGCGTTCTTCGAACGCAGCATTTTCTACTAGTTCTCACCACATCCAACGCATTCAGTACGCAAACCCAAACCACACTAGCCAAATGTATTCCAAAAATAATTTCCATTAATTTAACAAATTCCTCTGGTAACTTTCACAGCGCCTGCCGTTGAAGCCCTTGAGCTGCAACATCGCGACAAGCCCAGCGTTTTGATCACCTCGCCGGGATCGCCAGATCTTCACGTGACTGCCGCGGCTACTGGGTCGGGCAGTGGCCTGCGACAACGTGGCGTCTCGCAGCATACCTCACACCAGCAGCAGCAGCAGCACCAGCAGCGTCTGGGACCAAGCCACAGCAGTAGTCACAGTCACAGCAGTAGCGGCAGCAGCAGTACCAGCAGCTCCACCCTCCAAGCCGCCGCCAACGCCGCCGCCTCGGGCGGTCTGCACGGCACAACGACGGCGGGCCACCATCATCATTGCCATCAGGCAGTGCCATCACCGCCATCGCACGCGCATAGCCATGGCCACCACGGCATGGGCACCACCACCACCCACTCCATACAAATCGAGGGTCGTTTGCAGCTGAAGCTGGGCTATGACCAGAATACCCTGCAGCTGATTGTGACTTTGGTGTGTGCCACAGGTCTGTCACTGCGCCAGAGCGGTGCCGGGCGCAATCCCTATGCAAAAGTGAGTGAACTCGAAGATTTCCCTTTCGTTGCACAGTTGATCAACTCGCGAGTCTTCTAGGTGTTCCTTCTGCCCGATCGTAGCCACAAATCCAAGCGGCGTACCAAAACGGTGGGCACCACCTGCGAACCGCGCTGGGGTCAAACGTTTCTCTACTCGGGACTGCGACGCTGTGATCTAAATGGACGACTGCTGGAGGTGAGACTCCATCTCCTTGGGGAACTACTGTACTCCAACATCCGTCTTTCCCCCACAGGTGACGCTGTGGGACTATGTACGGTATGGGGCCAACGATTTCATCGGCGAGGTGGTCATCGATCTGGCCCATCACATACTGGACGATGAGGCCGAGTGGTATCAACTGCAACCGCATCAGGACACCTCCTATCTCGTATGTCTGGCAGGGTTTTGTTTCGTTTTCTTAAGTTTGTTTGTTGCGTGTGGTGTTGAGTCCGTTTCCAGGTTTGGTTGAGCGAAAAACTTAACACTAGGCTGCCTCTCGCGAGGAGGACAAAACGTTGTTTGGTTTATTTGGTTTCGTTCAAACTAGTTGTAATGCCCCTCCGCCCCTGCGCCCTGCAGCTAACTAAATTTGAGCCAAAATTGAATAACTCTGCATTGCCATATGTTTTCGTTTCGTTTGTCCTGCACCCCGCCAATGCCATATCCCCCAAACACCACCGACACCATCACAACCACACTACAACAAACGTTCGTTCCATTCTCTCGACGCGCTAAATTTATGACAACAACAGTTACGTGACGAGGGCAGCGATGTGGACGGCCTGATACTGACACCGACAGATCATTTATCACCGCCGAGCACCATGTCGCGCCTTAGCGACTCGGACACCATGTCCGAGTGCGACATCGATGGAATGACGCCCGGGGCCAGCATATCATCAATGGGCAGCTCGGCCAGTCCACCGCCCTTGCTAGAGGTAACCGCACACTCAGAATGAGATAACCAACAAACATCTACAACAGCAACAACAACAACAACAAGAACCACCAAATTAAATAAAATATATTATTTATGTATATATAAAACACAACAACAACAACAACTGACAGCCACCAAAGGAAGGACACAAAAAGGGACACACACATATTATACATACTTGATGCACATATATCAGGCAATCGCTGCTTGCCACTTTCTGTGGCACTTCAAAACTGACATACACACTCACACACACAAAAAAAACAGGGCACTTAGTTGTATACTCTTCCAAAAGGGTAAAAGCCTAATGAACCCGGGAACTAATTAGTTGTACGCCAAAAGTAACATTCTCTCTTTTAGAACTCTTGAAAAACGGATTGGGTTAACGAGTGATTGGGTTCTTTTTGCAGGATTACTTAGGGCAGAGGTGTCCACTATATTAACAATTTTTTACTGGAAATGTCTTAATGATTTCTAGTTACCGTAATGGAAAACCAGAATTCGAAATATTAAAGTTTAATGATTTAACGATTTAGCGGGGTTTAATTCAAATTTCGAAACGCGTAATATCGCCAATATTATTGAATGTTCGATAGTCAATATCATACTGAATTTTTTTCTTTTAACAAACATTTTGGATCAGTTGTGAGCTGCTAAACATTTTAGTAAATTTAATTTTATTGTATTTAATTTAAATGCGTTTCTTTTTGCAGTCTGATGTTAGGAAATGGAATTTAGAAAGTATTTTTGTTCGGTGTTTAATATGTTATTGCTGTAGTGAGCAGTTCAAGCACGATTTTTAACTGTCCCTCATAAAATGTCAAATAGAGAACTTTCCTAGATGTTCGTTTTTTAAAAATGTTTCGTCTATCGTGAATATAAAATGACTGCCAGCTCCAGAAAGTTTTTGCAATTTTTTCGAAAATGAACTATTTTCAGTTGCAATTTTCATGTTCAAAGAGATACCGTTTTTCCATTTGGCGTAATGTAACTCACATAGTTACCAAAATAGTTGATAAATATAAATGTCTTGATAACTTCTTCATATTGGTAAACAAAAAGAATGTTTGGATCTACACACTTCTAAAATGGTTAGACGACCAGTAAAGGAAGTAATTCAACTTATTGCACCCAAAGTATAATTTCCATTATATGAATATGATTCGATAACTGAAAAAACTAAGAAATCTGTGGAAGGATGCTCTAGATGAAGCCCTGAGTCTATTCATTTAATTTTCAAAGCTTGAAATGCCAACATTTTAACAGAACAGAACGCAATCCTTGCAATGTATCGATTGCAGATTAGTCCGCTGAAGTAAGTTGACAGAGCTTGGTTGGTTCGAAACAGCAAAAATGTTTTTAAACGAATATTCATGGTTTTTCATGGAGTATAATGGAGCCGATATAATACGCAATGTCGGAATACCAATGGGCATGATTTCATAGGAAGCCCTGGAGGCTAGGAATTAGAAACTTTTGAAATGCCAAACATTGTTGTTCAACTTAAGAACGGGTGTTGTGTCAGATACAATCAATGCTGTTCTTTAATAAATAAGGCAGAGTCGTCATGTGATATACTGTCAGATGAAGTCGGCCTTGAGCGTTTTTAATTTTCTGCCCTAGTTGATCTATTACTAGCAGAGATCGCATAAAACGGTCCCCCGTTTGCCTGTGTCAGAAAACGACCGCTTGCGCGCAATCACATTTAATAAAGGTCGGTAACCAACCGACAACTACGCTCTCTGCCTCTCTTTGGTTGTGAGAGGAGAGAAACACATTTATTTTTAAATTTTTCTGTCAGGTCTTGCTTGGGCCCTTTTGCCAAAATTCACGCATTCAAAAGGTCTTTTTTGTATGTATGCATCGTTGTGTAAGCATACAACAACAACAATATGAATGTGTGCGAAAAACTATATGCCTACTCTCTTTCTCTCTCACGCTGACTCGCTCTCTGTTTATGCTTAACTCTGGCGCTCTCTTGAGTCTGCAACCGAATGAAACAACCTTTTAAAAGTTCGGTCTTCGTGAAGACCGCATTTGATGAGCGATTGACTGAATTGGGCCTGGCATAAGGTTGCTCTCAGACCGATCGGTGCTGTGTGTTCAACCACGGCCACCGAGCAGTGAGCGAAATCGCTGCTTAAAATCGGTTGAGGGAAGACCGGGCCCGTTTTGTTTTTGTTTTTTTGGTCAGTGACGTGAGCAGAGCGAACTGAACATTGGGTTGAGAGTTATTTGCGAGCTATGATTACTAGACATTCAGCAAAACTAAAATTAAAAATTAATAATACAAAATATAGGAAAGCTAATACGCTTGCAGCTTGTATAATTTATATAAATAAAGGCTATTAATGACTTTCATTTATCAATATAAGCTAAGATATTTCCCAAACTCAGCAATTGATGGCTCCGCTTTATTAACCGATTGCTAGCCAGTTTGTTATATGGCAGTATATATATTCTGCCATATACCCATTCGATTTTGATAAAACTCCCCAAAATTACGTTAAAACAGATAATATTCATAACATATAAAGACGCTACCATTGAAAACAAAACAGTTTTTCTCACTAGAACTACTTCTTCGATCGATGGTTCCTATGGAAGCTATATGTTATAATAGTTAATAGTAAAGGGGAGTGTAATAGTTTTCTATTACAAAAATTCTTAAGAATTTTGTTTAACTCTTCTTCACCTGTTTCTTTTTATTCAGTGACTCTTGTCCAGCTACTTTTTGTTCAGTCAGTCTTGTCCAGAGAGTCATGTTCAGTGCCTTCTGTTCACTGTCTTTTATTCAGTGCTTTTTTTCATTGACTTTTATTCAATGACTTTTCCCCAGCAACTGTTGTCGCGTCTTTTTATTAGTGACTCTTGTACAGCGACTTACTCGTTCAGTGAGTTTTGTTCAGTGAGTTGTGTTCAGTGACTCTTGTTCAGTGACTCTTGATCACTGAGTTTTGTTCAGTAACTCTTGTCCAGCGACTCTTGATCGTTAACTTGGGTGCAGTGACTATTGTTCAGGAACAATTTTTTTGTCGACTCCAGTTCAGTGACTTTAAAAAAGGCGCAGTTTAAAATTTAAATAGATATCAAATTTCGGTTTTCCATTACACAAATTATTACGATATTTTTTTAAGCCTTGAGCCCCAAAACATTTCCAATAAAAAACTCCTACATATTTAAGACTTAGTCTAGTGTCCACAGTCTGTGCCCTAACTGCACAAATGTTTTTGGACAGCCTCGAAACAAAGACCGTGCAGTAGCAAATGGCATCAGTCTTATTTAAACCTGTTGTGCCGAACTACATTTTTAACTCATCTGAGTAAAATTATTTTTTTAAAAATTTTTCACTAAATGTTTTTCTAAAAAACTCCCAAAAATTCAAATTAATCTTTATTAGAGTAATTAATTAGGCGCCAAACAAGCTAATGTCTGTTAAAAATCTGTGGTAAAACGGAAAAGTAATAGATACTTTAAAGCCTTCAACTAGTTCAGGAATGGTAGCCTAAGGACAGTGGAGATTCTTGTGAGGAATGTACCCAAAAGAAACTACTCACATTTAAATAAATATTTCATCCAGTGTGAGCACTCGATTATGCTTTTCAATATGGCCTTAGAAAGCTTGATCGATTTCTAAAGCATTTTTCGCCTGCTCTATATCCTTTTAGTATATACGATGTCTTTAATCGAAGAGCAAGTACGCAAAAAAAATCTGCACAACCACTGTACCGAAAATAGAATTTTGTACAGAAAATTAGCTAATCCCTTTAGAGTTAGTTCAAATAGCGTAGAAAAACTTGTCGAAAGCAGTCAAAACGAGAAAGGCAAAGCTAACTTCGTCTGTACCGAAGTTTTGATACACTTGAAATAGCTTGTCTCAACGGTTAGCGACTTCGACCAAACTTCGCAGATCAGCTTAAAAACATTACATATTACCCATGACCGTGTTTGAGAGCAGTTATATTGAGAGCAAAACAGTTTTTCTCACTAAAAACCATTTTCCGAACGAACATTTGTATGGCAGATACAGAAGTAGTCATCCGATCCGGTCGGTTCCGACATATTAGCAGCGTGCACTAAAAAGAAGACTCTGTGCAAAGTTTCAGCTCGATAGCTCCAAAACTGAGGGACTAGTTCGCGTAGAAACAGACAGACGGACAGACGGACGGACAAAGCTTAATCGACTCAGCTCGTCATGCTGATCAAGAATATATATACTTTATGTGGTCGGAGATGATTCCTTCTATGCGTTGCACACTTCTGGGCAAAATTATAATACACTTTTTAAGTGTATAAAAAGGTACACATGATGCGAAACTAGATCAATAGGGCGAAGTGAAGGAACAACCTAAAGACATAGAAAACGCAAAAGCTAAAAATATACCGCGACAAGTAGAAGTTGGAAAGCAGATAGCTCAAAAGAATATGATCGGTTGGTAAAACAATATTGCAATAAATTTTGGGTGTAACCCACAGAGCTATATTTGGCTATTGTTGGAAAAAAAATAATGAAGGACCGTAGAGTTGCCGAAAGCATGAATGCGATTAGAAAGAAATGGAAAACTTTCTCCAAAACATATTTTTAAATTATTGTGTTTGTAAATCCAAAATTTAATATGTGAAAATAAAAAATTTCATTTTATTAATAACTTTAGAGTTACTAATAAAGTGTGGAGCTATTTTCGGGAAAATGCTTAAAGTGCCTTAACTTTAATATATTTATTTGATAAATGAAGGGAATTAAGAGCATTAAGGGCAAATTATCCTATTTGCAGATAACTGCCATGTGTCAGATGAAATTAAAATTAACATGAGAAATTGGCCCTAAATGTGTTTATATTTTTTTCAGTAATTTGTAATTGTGATAAACATTAGAAAAATCATGGAGGCTTTAAGCAAAATGATTTAAATCAATTCTGATTGACTCATTCGAAGGGTTTTTCTTTTTAAAATCACTTGAATTTCCGCAGCTCTAGTGATTTACGACTAAAAACCTATAAAAGGACTAGAAGCTAAGCTTTACAAATTGTGCAAAAATAATTTTGTCTTAAAAGAAGAATTAAAATAAAAATGTTTTCTTTCTTTATAAGATTGGTTTGGTTCTTAAACTTTTTTGGCTGCTCTCCATTAAGAAAATAGTTTTGTCTGCTTTCTTCCTCCACTTCTTCTTCGCCCATGACCAAGTTTGCATGAATGAGGACAACAGTGATTTTGAAGGTAGTTTTTCTTGATTATGTTCATAATTTGCTCTAAAAGCACATGAAAAGAATTATTTTCGTCCAGGACTATAACATAACTTTTGGACATCCCTGACTTTTATTATTAACTATGATGATGCATTTAATAATAATAATAGCTAATAGCTACCTTATCACATCTATTGCCTGTATATCTGTACAAGGTAACGGGCCACGCTATGTACGGGGCTGCCACAGAAACCTCTTCCAACCAAATTCCAACCGAATTTCAATTCTTAGGTGCCACAGAAATTTCTTTTGGTGGGTTTCAAACCTCTAATGTTTTGTTTGGAGATTTTGCAAAGCTCTTTTCTCACTAGCGCCTTTTGTCGAAGTGGCGCCCCCTACAGGACATCTAGCGGACTAACTAATACCTCATGTTTGGCGCCAACAAATTTTTAAATTTTGCATTATATTGGCGGAGAATGCGACTTAAAATTGAATTATTGTTTAAAAATGCATCATAAAACGTATAACACAATCAAGAAATTTCAGTTAATCATTAAATTAACCCACATATAAAATAAGGGAAATTTGGCGAAAGATTTAGACCTGTTTTTAGAGATGGAACATCAATTGAAACATCTGGTGTTCCAACTAGAATTTTTCTAATAAAAAAATGAAATCTGTAAAAGTTCTGTGGCACGAACGATTTTTCGAGAGATTTACAAACCAACCGTCGGCAAAATCTCTAGAGATTTCTGTGGCACCCCCGGTAGACACTCTATTGAAATTTGCATAAGGAGGAGTCATCTAATTAATCACAAAAATGGCAATTAGGCTTGCTTACTATTCCATGTTTGCTGTTGTGGAATTTGAATCAGCGTATACCTAGTGCTTTCCATTGTAGATTCCTAAAATTTCATGAGTTTGAATCTGATTGCTTGGAAGTACAAGAAGGGCGACGTGACATTAAGTGACGTCAAGGTTAGTTTAACTTTACAAAGTGAAATAAAAAGAAGCCTACAGCATTTTATATGGATTCCACATTTGTTATGTTAAGCGTAACATTAATTCTACAAACATCCAAAAACATGCGTTTCAATCGCTACTTGATTTGAGGTCTATAAAAAGTTCCTGGAAGAGTATACCAATTAAGCAAAAGATACATTTTTTTGGTCATCTTATTGTCTGTCTATTTGATTTCTTTAACTTCTCTTATGTTTTTTCCGCAATCTGTGTGTGTTAGCGTTCTTCTAACTGTATCTTCACATTCGACACGCAATATAACATCTTCAGCAGCATTACCATATCTCTGCCACCCATTAAGCACCCTGGTCACTTAACATACCCTCGACATACTACAAGACTTCATTGCTGTTCCTGTTCCTGTCAGTTACTTTGCATGACATTCAGACAAAAACCAAGAATTTGCAATCTAAAAACACTTCCCAATACAGCGTTGTTTTGTTTGTTTTTGTTCTCTTTTAATTTCCAACAAATTGGTGTCGTTATTTCGTTCTAAATGTGTTAAATTTTTCTCTCTCTCTAAACTCAATCTACGCTCTACTAACTCTACTACTAAAACGCAAAGAAAACCCCCAAACGCGTGTCTTCTTTCAGCTTAAAATAATGTGTTTGCCTTTAAGATGAAACTTACTACAAACTAAGAACTAAGTCTAATAACTTAAGATTTACCTGTGTAAACTTAAAAATTTTGAGAACACATACCTAAGCCGAGAGATTGTCGATGGTCTCGAAAATGTTTAACGACAAACCCAACTGCATTTTGCACCAAAGCTTAAGCTAAATATTAAAACCGCTTTTGCATGCCTCTGCCGTAGCAACATCGCTCCCAGTGCTTCTTTTCGTAGCTTTAAGTGTGTAGTCTTGATATGCAATTCCTTATGATTTCCTTACAACTTACCCACTCTTCAAACTAACACAGCGACACTTCCACACACACACGAACACAATGTAAGCAGTAAATGATCCAACTTAACTGTAATATTTGATATCGCCAAACCCGCCCTTAATTTACTATCTCTCATTTTGTTCATATGTGAATATTTTTCCCTCTTTTTCTCTTGCTCTATATCTCTCACTCACTGGCCGTAAACTCGTGTCTTTCTGTCCCACATCCAAACCAACTACTAACTATCGTCCCCAATCCTCCAACCAACTATAACCCACTCACATAATTCAGCTCGATCTAAACGAGCGTCGATCCAGACGTGACATGTCACCCCAGGGCCGCAAACGGGTGGCCGGAATGGTGGCCCGTGATTATCGCACTGTATCTGGCATTGGACAAAGTTATCACAATCAGGTTTGCACCTACATAAGCTAAATTAACGAACAAAAGTCAAAATTCAATAAGGAAAAAAAATAAATATATACAAAACAGAACAGACAGCCACCAGGTACACAATTATAATTATTTTTAATATCAAATATTTTAGAAAGATATTAGCGACTTTTGGAAGCCTAAGCAAATTGTGTCTTAGCATTTATTAAGGTTCAGACCATTTTCCTTGTAAAAATTCTATGATTCTCTAGTTATGGTTTTAAAAGGGCTGTTCGAAAGGTCCACTTCGAGGCTAAAAACAACTAAATTTGATGGAAAATTAGTTTTTATTTTGAATTAATGTCATAATCAGGGTTTGTCCGAAAAGTAATAGAACTGATTTTCTTCCGCCGCGTCTGTACTTCGGAGCGTGCGCGCACCGTCTGCATTCGGTAGATGGCGTTCCTAGCTAACGAACGAGCGGCTGGTCAGTTGTCTTCGAGTACCTGAAGAGTCAGGACAACATTTTCGCGCGTGTTTCTTTGAGGGTGCAAGCGGGGTCCGTTTCTGTGAAACTCGTAACGGACAGAGACGTTTGATATGATCAAGCAGGCTTACCCAGATGTTGTTTTAGCAAAAAGTGGTGTGTTTCGGTTCTCTCTGAGAAGAGCTTGAATGCACTTTCATTGAATTGTGATCAATCAGCTTGAAAAGTTAAAGCGTTTATATTTGCGCTGCGCCCAAGTATTACAGTTTTTAGAACTATTAGAACTTTAGGACTAAACCTCAACCGTACATCAAAAACAAGTGAGGCAGTGTTATATCAGCTGGAATTTTACAGTTGCAGTTGCAGTACAATTGCAGCGAACTTTCTTTTGCTCATAACCTGACTATCTTTATACAGATGTGGCACTGTGTAAAAAATATTCTGTAGATAACAGCTTACATGTAGTAAATCAACGACACAAGTTTGTATAGTTTTAACTTACTTTTCATTGCCCTCTTTTTGGACTTTCCGAATCGCCCTCTTAGCAGCAAACTCTTCCAGGTCAACATTTGCTTTGCTTAGGTCATTTCTTATGCTCATTTCTTATGCGAGTCCAATTTACAGCACTTTCGAATTCAGATGATTTGCCAATCTTTAACTCAACTTAATTTACTGAAAAGTCATGTTGTGGCTTGAATGTGTTCTATATCTATTAATTCATTGATTTCGTTTCAAAAATGTACTTAAACTTTTATCAACTATTTATGCCTATTACATCTACTAACTATTACTAATTACTACTCGTAACTCGTACTATAGTCATGTTAATGTTCCAGTAGAAGTTGCAGCCACATTAAACCCAAGTGCATACACACAAACACCCAAGCACCCCAAACACACTTACAAACACAAACACGTGTATAGCCTGTAAGAACGTGCCCCAGGTCCAGCTTGTTTATGTCCCAGCTTAACTCACCCACTACTTTTCACTTCCCGCAACTCTAAAGGTCTCTGGCACGGGCTACTATCGACGTGGTAATGGTGTGGGTCCCGCTATTGGACCCGGTGGTATGAGCCTAAGTCAGCGCAGTCACTCGGCAGCACCCAGTGAAAGCTACCACAGCGCAGCAGGAGGAGGAGGAGGAGGAGGAGTAGCCATTCCCCCAGGTACAGGCTACGGCTATAGAAGCAGTAGTCCGCGTCGAGGCTCGCTTTCGCCGCCGGACGATCGCTATATAGACTATCCAGTGCTTCCAGTACATCACCCCAGTGGTCCATCAGCAGCAGCTGCAGCAGCAGCGGCGGCGGCGGCACCACAACAGCAAAGATTTCAGTCGCGTTCGGCCACGGCCACGCCCACAGGTTCGCCCAAGAAGAGACAACTGCCACAGGTGAGATTCGCACAAAATGTACACTCATAAAAAAAACGCCTCAAATTAACCCTAAAAAATACAAATTTGTCTATAAAATCCGTCCTAAGGATGCATCCTGAATTTTAGAAAGCCTTTTAAAACTTTATTGGAAGCTATTATAATAGCTTATAATTATAAGACATTCAGTCATGCTCCCATATTCGCTTTCCCGAAAATTTTACGATTTCGTCGCTAAATCGCAAAAGTAGTTGCTCCGAAATTCGCAAATCGCAAAATTTGGCCGACATAAAACCGGCGACGTATGAGTCCGTGAATTGAAAAGTAAATGGAAAATGTTGCTGAAGATAAGAGCTGCCTTTCTATGAACCAATTTTTGTAATATTCTGTGACTATTTTAGATTGTTTTTGTGGACTCTCTTATACAATTTGAATTAAATTCTTGTCTTAAACAATTTTTTTCCTAACCCTCTCAAGATGGCACAAGCAGCAAAATATCTTTTGACAACAACAAACTGCGATTTGGCTGGGGCGATAACCGATAAGTTTGTCGAGACAGCTGCTTTTGCCACGTAAAGTGTTGCCGAACGAATTGGGAATGAAACAGAATCGATAACAAAAAGTTGCGAATTTGGTAGCACTTATAATTGAATTCGTACGAATTTGTTGAAATCGGAAATCGCAAAAGGAAGTGAAAGCCGGAGCACAGCTGATTATACAAGTTTTGCCCTAACAAAGGGAATGTTGAGAACTAAAAAAATATTGGTTTTCTTAAACCTAAAAAATTTGTTCTTAAATTTAAAAAAAGCATTGATTTTGAATCAACGGGTTACATAGCGGATCTTTAATTGTTCTGGTTATCGAATATCTTTGGATTATAAATGTTATTTAAGCTCATACGACATCTCTATACAACTTCCTGCTTTAGTACCTTTAAGTATTCTGAAAAACAAAAAAATGGATTCAATTTTATTGTCCGAATTGTCGAACTCGGTACCTCTTACACTGAATAGTTGAATGGTAGAAAATGAAGTTGAGCTCATTTTTCATAAAGTATTTTTGCAGTTCTGTTTTACTTTTATGGTTTACTCTGTTTATAAGAAACTACCATGTACCCGTCGTTCATTGCAACGAACCCATTTCAATAGTGGCACGGGTGCACTGCAACTACAAGTGAACTGCATTCGTTACTCCACTTTTGGCATATTTGTGCTTTTGGCTCATTTCTTATACTCGTTCTAGCAGAGAGCGTGTGATGATGGAATCATCAAAAAAAAAAAAAAAAAATAGAGGGAAGCTAACTTCGGCTGTACCGAAGTTTATATACCCATGGGATATATGCTGCCAGTTTGATATATGGCTAGATGATATATTCATCAAAAAAGTTTTTCTCACTAGAACTACATTTTGGACCGATCGTTCCTATGGCAGCTATATGCTATAGTCATCCGATTTAAATCAAACTTGACAAAATTGTGTGGTAGTATATAATATAGATCTGTACAAAGTGGGAGCGATAGCATTGAAAACAAAAAAAGTTTTCTTACTAAGACTTTTTTTCAGATCTATCTTTTGTATGGCAGCTATACTTTATAGTTGTCCGATTTTGATAAATCTCGGTAAAATTATGTGAAATCATAGAAAACTTATAAATACGGAGGTTGGGAGCGATAGCATTGAAAACAAAAAAGATTTTCTTACTAAGACTTTTTTTCAGACCTATCTTTTGTATGGCAGCTATACTTTATAGTTGTCCGATTTTGATAAATCTCGGTGAAATTATGTGAAATCATAGAAAACTTATAAATACGGGGGTTGGGAGCGCTAGCATTAAAAACAAAAAAGTTTTTCTCACTAAAACTACTTTTTCAACCGATCGTTCCTATGGCAGCTATATGCTATAGTCATCCGATCCGCCCGGTTCCGACAAATGTGCAGCGTATTTATACCAAAAGACTTCGTGCAAAGTTTGGTTGAGATAGCTTTAAAACTGACGGAGGAGATAGCATAGAAACAGACGGACGGACAGACGGACATGGCCATATCAACTCAGCTCGTCATGCTGATCAAGAATATATATATTTTATGTGGTCGGAGATGTTTCCTTCTCTGCGTTACAACCATCCGGACAATTTTAATATACCCTCTCCAAGGGTATAAAAACTGCTTTTGCACAAATTCAATTCTATTGTATCTTGATGGGTCGAATATGGCGGATGATAATCTAACTAATTCGAAAACTTTTTGGACCGCTTGACTAAACATTTACGAGTTTACTATTGTCGTCTATCTTAAAATACTCAAAACTAATTTAATTTTACATATTTCCCTATTTTTGGACCGTTTGATCTTTATCACCCGTTAATATACCGCTAATGATAGTCTCAATAAAAAACTTTGAATATTTAGCAATTTTTTGTACCGTTTGATCTACACCAGACAACCACTTCTTTCAATTGCTAAACACTCGGATAAACTGACTTGCGCTCTATGCATCAAAATTACACGCACAACTTAGTCGCCGCTGAGTTTTATTTAATTATATAATATTGTTGGCTCTCTGAGTATAATCATGTTCGTTTTCAATCCAATCAGTTTGGGTGTTTAGTTCGTTTGGCTCAATGACTAATGATTAAAGTGAGCGAGAATCAGCTCGTATGAATAAACTCTCGCAAAGACGCATAGGCTGAGACAGCGCTGCTGAAAGCTATTAAAAAAGAGAGAGGCCTCTTTTCTGTCAGCTGCGCTACTACAGCGCTCTATCTCGATCCTGGCCCTGTCTTGCTCTGTCGCAGTTGAATTTTGTTTGCGCCATAGCTTGGGTGATGGGTTGGAGTGAGACAGGGTACAGACGGTTCGAGTTTTTGACGAGGACGGTTGTAGTCTGAAACTGAATTTGTTTCGACCGTGCAAAAGTGCTGTCTAGATATAAGATGGTCGATGCTCCCGATATAAGCCAAATGTATTCAACGATGAGTTTAGTTGGATGAATAAAAATTTCCCTAAATGTCCGATCAAAAAACTCTGACTCAACCGCTCGACACGCAGTTTATGATCTTCACCTTCTTTTACCCTCCTATTTAGTCGTCTTAAAGATAATCGAATCGAAGCTCATATAAAAACATTACATACCTCGCCATTTTTTGACCGTTCGATCTACACCACCTATTTCTTCTTCTTTAGCCCGATATTTATATTTCAGCCTGTCTCGTCCGATTGCTATTAATGTCCGCCACTCCTTTCTATTTTGTGCGAGCTGGCACCAGTTGTTCACACCAAACTTGGCAATGTCTTGCCGCACCTGTGTTCCCATCTCAGTTTCGATCATCCCTTGGTGCCTTTTTTATTAAACTCGTTCGCCATCCAATTTAACTGAAGCTTGTTTATCCATCCATACGGGTAACATGTCCTATCCAGCGCAGGCGCAGTTGTTTAAGATTGATGTCCCAAGCTTATCCCAAGTTTTTTGAAGTTCTATAATTCCTCCAAAGAATTTTTCTCTCGAAGACGCAGATCGCCGCCTCATCAACTGCTGTTAATGTCTATGTTTCTGCGCTGTATTGCAGGACTGGGTTGATTAGCGACTTGTGCATCGCTTTTTTCGTTTTTGGAGACAGGGCTCTGATTTTGAGCTCCCTACTGAGCCCGTAGTGATCATTGTTGTTCCTAGGGGTACGAAATCCTTTACAACCTTAAAGATGCATTGTAACAGTTTGAGCAAGAATAGTAGACTCCCTGCGCGTGATACTTCCTCTTATCCTAGCTCATTTTAGACTGCTTCTCTATCTCATCCATAAGCTATCCCACCATAAGTTATCACCCTGCCTTAAACCTATTTTGGTATGGAATTGTGCTCTTCAACGTCATCATGCTAAGTCAAACGTACTTTGCTGGTGTACCAAATGTAGGCAAGGCTTTAAAGAACTTTGACCTTATCGGTGTGGCACAAAGGGCTTTTTTAATCAACAAAAATATGGAGGGTGTTGGCCTAATTCTTATGGGTCTTCTCCAGGATTTGTCGCAATGTAAATATCTGGTCTGTGGCGGATTTAACAGGTCTTAAGCCACACTGATAAGGTCCAATCAATATACTTACAAGAAGCTTTAGACGTTCACAAATAGTACGCGACAGGACCTTATATGCAATGGGTAGGAGACATATTGTGCAGAGGAGTTGGTGCATGCACATTACCAATTCCTCGCCCCCAGTCTGAAACAATTCAGTGGGCCAGCTGATTTGTTATTCTTTAGCCTTTTTAGGGCGAAACAGACTTCGTGTTTGATTGTTGATTACTTGCATTGCTACTTCTCCAGAGGCGTGTTAGGTATTTTTCCACATCCAAGCTCAATGCCAACCTCGTTTTCAAAGAATCTCTCCCTCTTTTGTTTTTGGTTTCTAGAAAACATTTTCTGCTCATTAGAACATTTTTCTCAATACCAGGGCATATTAAAAACTTAGTCAAATTTCCGAGTGTAGCCAAAGATTTCTACTTGGACATTTTCTCCCAAATCGCAGGTGCCACAAACCTCACGCAGCGCCATGTTGCGCGATCGACTGGGCCAGGACTTTGATGAGCGACTGGCCTCTGGCAGCCGCTTTGGCCGGCATCGCACAAGGCAGCCCCATCATCAGGCCACCTATCGCAGCACTGGCATGGGCGGCTGGGAGCGCCACTATACCGGCCTCTCCGACAGCGATCTGCATGCCATGGACACGCGCATGCGCCCGCGTCACTCGCTGTCGCCGGACAAGGATTTCATGGGCGAGTTTGGTGACTCGGATATGGAGTCGGTGGTCAGTGTGACATCCAGCGCCTTCTCCACGCAGTCGGAACGACCGCGCACTTCGCGTGGACTCAGGTGAGTGAGAGAGCGAGTTGGAAATGTAGCCACAAACGCAAAAGCTGCCCCAAAATTAAGCTGAAATTCTGGAGAAAAACTCTGTCAATTAGGCATTCTAATCAGAATTAGACCAAAGCGTGCTTACCGCCTAGCACACACACACACACACACATACACACACACTTTTCAGACCACCACCAAGAGACCACACCCAATCTGATGTTAGACCGTCTCACAGCCAAAGCGACCAACCATAAAGTTTCTTTTTTGCATTTACTTTTTTGCTGGCCAAAAAACAATAAAAAAAAATAAAACAAAACAAATTCGTAATTTGACCTACACCCGATCTTAAAAACGACCACCACACCACCACGCTGACCCCGGACGTTCGATTCTTCATGCCACACGCTGAGCTGCTGCTGCTTGTTCACTTCTCATACGCGCGACACTCGACACTTGTGAACACAACCCGTTGCATGCCGAAAAATTCTAAAACTCCCCTCCACACTCCCGCCACCCGTGTTTATCGAAATAACCGTTAGCTTCCCACGCAACTGGCGCAGCTTCTGGGGCGGAGCCAGCGGAGCTGTGACCGGCCTACGCCTGCACCATCCCGCCGAACCGAGTCGCGCCAATACCATCGAGGTGGACGACTGCGACTATTTGCCTTCCATGCTGCTGCTGGAGCAGCTGCAGCAGCTGGCCACTTCGCCGCCCAGCTCGATACTCGTCACCGACTCGGCCAGCGGCCAGCTGGTCGAGCAGTTCTACGTGGAGCCGGCCTGTGCGGCCGAGGAGACTGCAGTGCTGCCACCAACACACAACCCTCATCTGCATCTGCATTCGCATTCCGCCTATTTGTCGCCGCCTCATTTCCCCACCACCACCCCCCAACCATACTTAACCCACAACGGACGTCCAAATCTGCCCGCCCCCGCCTCCAGCCAAGCAAACGCTGCCTATGCCGTGCCGCTGCCCAGCTACGAGCAATTCATGAATCTCTTTCGCAGCTCCTCCTCACCCATGCCGCCCGTCCATGCCCATGCCCACACGGTGTCCTCGTCGCCCTCGTCGTATGTGGGCTATGTGCGTGACCATCTGGACAAGAGCTGCAGTCACTGCCAGAACGGCAGTCAGCCGGTGGTTCTGTCCACCAACACCGCCCTGGCCACGCCCGGACTGGCCATTGGCGCCTGCTCGGATCCCTGTTGCCTGGCCGATGCCCATCCGCATCCCCAGCACCAGCCCATTGCCTATCCGTACAGTGCCGAGCAGCTGTTGCGTCGTCCCTCGCTCTCCATGTACCAGCCGAGCACCTCGGAGCCGTCGCTGCCCACCATGGATCCGGCTATGTGTGGCGAGTGTGTGGATCAGCATTTTCTGGGCGGGCATACGGGACCGCAGGTGAATTTGGGTTCGGTGCCCACCTACCATGTGCATACGCCCACGCCCACAGCTCATCGTAGGGCCCAGGCCAAGTTGGCGCCCAACCCCTCACTGCCCACACAATCCGTGCTGCGCTTGTCCCGCCAGCTGAGTGAGGATGCCCTGGTGTCGGCTGTACCCATAGCCGAAGCCACGGCCGGCAGGGCACAGCCCACTTCCATACTGAAGAAACCCAAGCTCGAGCGGCGACGCATGTTCCACGAGGGCCAATCCCGCTCGCTGGACTACGATGACCTGCACACCAAGAGCTGGGGTCGCCGACGCATACGCTATGAGGATGAGGTGCTGCATCCGCAGGACCTGTCCCGTAGCTTTGGCTCCGAGACGAACATCCGGCAATCCTATATGGGCGCCAGCGTGGATGCCCACAATCCGCTGAGTCATTCGCATTTCCTGGTCACCGACGACAAGATAGTGACCATCACCTATGACTCGGATGTGGGCTGGACGCGACGCGGTGTGGCTCCGTCCCAGTTCCGCGGACCACATCGGCATCACATGTCGCTGGACTTGCAGCGCACCAATCAGCAGAAGCTCTATGGTCCGGCGGCTCCGTATCTGAAGCGGCGACGCAATCTGCCCCATCCACCTAGTGCCCAGAACGCTCACAACTTCTCACCCATGGAGCTGGCTGCGGATTTCGGCAACGACGGAACGGGAGTTGGAGTCGGGGGCGGGACACCATACACCACAAACAATCCCAATCCACACAACAACAGCAACACCACCAACCACCCCCACCACCACCACCTTAGTAGCCAACAAGCGAGTAGTGTTAGTGTTAGTAGTCATAGTCACCAACAACAACAACAACAACAACAAAAAGGGAAAGAAGGCGGAACGCTGGCATCGGAACAACTGACGAAATCTAGTAGTGGGAGTGGCGGTGGCGGTGGTTCATTGCCAGCTGCTGCATCCGCTGCTGGTCATGTCGTCGTCGCTGGTAATAATGCTAATAATGCTTCTTCTTCCTCTTTTGCAAATCCCCCACAACAACAACAACAACAACTACATCATGGAAATGCATCATCAACACCCAATCAACAACGTGTCCCCACATCATCAACAACCACAACAACAACAACAACACCACACAACACCAACAACCAAAACGTGACGCCACATGACGCAACCACCACAAATCCCACACCACCACAAACATGCACAAATCTCATCACAAATACAACCACAACAACAACAACCACATCGTCGAATGCAACGACAACTGCAACAACAACAACAACAAAACCGCAACAACAACTGCTACAACAACTGCCACAACAACAACAACCAACAACAACAATGAACCAAACGCAACAACCACAAATGCCGATGCGGATGCGGATGCACCGCTTGATGTTATCGATTGGGATGCCATTGATGCCATGCTGGACGATGACTTTAGCGAATACGACAAAGAGAAGAATAGCACCGAGGAGGCAGGTGCTGGTGGTGCCAAATCAACCGAAGGTGGTGCCGAGGGCGAAGAGAAAGCGGGTAAGTGTTGATGGCATAGTGCAGGCGTGAGCTAGGGTACCACTATGTTGGGCCGCTTCAAATATTTGACTCTCAACTCCGATGTGTTATCACAATTATTTGGTTAGCTGTTATTGGGTTGTTTCTTTTATAAACTCAAGTCTTCTTGATTTCCAAATGCGCCATGCGACTATACGTTTACTTTCGTTTTTGACTTCGAGAGATTACAGTCGAGTGTAAGATAGGTGGAATCTTCCTGAAGTCCTGGACCTGACAATATTCCAAGCTGTGTGCCTTAACATTGTGCTAACTCTCTCTGCTTGTCCCTTCTAAAACTGTTTAGCATCTCTCATGAACTTATAGAACTTGTAAGAAGTCAATATTCCTATCCACAAAAAGGGACTTGAGTCGGTAGCATCAAACTACAGAGGCATTTCCAAGCTATCCTCTTCTCACTTTGTAGCTCATTAATTTCCCCTTAACCTCCTGGACTTATGAAAAAAGCGTACATTCACACCAACTTGCTAAAGCTTACAACTGCTTTCAATATGGGGTTTGTACAGAATTCAGCAAAGCTTTCGAATTCCTTGAGCTTAATAAACGCAAACTGTACAAACTTTCATTTCCCCCTGAACGACCGAATTGGTTTACGGCTTATGTGCGTGATGGGTCGCAGAGAGTTAGCTTTTAAAAAAACTAATCACCAAAATGACACTATTTAATCATCAATCGGAAACTATTGCGTAATAAATTCTGTTCAATACTTTAAGTTAAGTTCATATTTTCGAAAGTATTTTAATGATATTTCGAGGATATCAAATTGATACAGGGTGGTCCATTTAAAAGTTGGAATTTAATTTTGCTATAAAAAAAACGACTCGATATTTTCCAAAGGTTGAACATTTATTGGAAAGGTTGGTTCATGTCATTTATTTATGAAAAACAATTTCGGTCAAATGACCACCACGGCTGACTTGGCAATTTTTTCGGTCGAGCGCACCGGACGAGTTCGTACACGGGTTGCTTTATCTTGTTTCACAAACTCGCTTCACGATTTGATTCACAAATTGAGTATGTTTTGTTAAATGTTTTTTTTTTTTTCAAATTTCCCACAGCTTGAGTCGTGGATTCACCACTTTGGAAATATGTCTTTAATATTTCCCAACTTTCTTCAAGCGAATAGCGACCCATTTCGTAAATGTCAAAGTTTTTACTTAACGTCAAAGTCAAATTATGAATAGTTCAAGCTCCAAACACAAGATGGACCACCCTATACATAAAAGGGCCCTTTTCGATAAGCCTCCATTTAAATACAACAATTATTACCATATGTTCTCAGTAATCTCTCCATTGTTAGATGTAAGGAATATCCTATTGTCAAATCTTTGTCTGAATTTTGGTAAACTTTAAAGCTTAGTATACACCTCAACAAAGGAACTCCCAAAACATAAAATTCCCTGTAAAAATGATTGACACCAAAGAATTTTGTTTTGTTATTTATTTTTATATGGAGTTTTCTGTTTTGGCAGTTTTTTAAGGTGTATACTAAGCTTAAACAATAAATTAATGAAATACAAAAAGAAAACAGGGAATATAAGAAGATCCAAAAGAGAATAAATGGATTCTGCGAAATCTGTACATTTACTGTGTGCATGTGAATGTTTGCTCGATAATAAACAATGAAGAGAAATTAAGGAAATAAATGAATCATAATAAAGAAGCATAAAAAGCAGAATTTATATGCATGAGGAAAGATCTATCAATTTATTTAATGTATTCAGTTACTTCGAGCCCCGAGCACTATTAATTCGTACGGCAAGGTTTTTTACCCGTATGCTATGTTTAACAGACGATATTTTCACTACTAATGTAGATAAAACATGCAAACTTATTTTTCTCCGAAAGTTCCTTTTATTCTCTTAACTTTGGTAAAAAAAAATGTTGTTGTACTTAAACAACAACAATAATAACATTTAGGGTTTTTACGTGGTTCAATATTATCAAGTAATTTGTTTAAAAAATTAAATTTAATCTTCAACTGTTGTGCATATCATTATAACTTGATAATTTTTCAATAAAAAAAAAAAAAAATTTGGTACGTACCGTCACTTGAACCCAGGTCTGTTTGACATTCAGTCTCATGCCTTACCCCCTACACCACCGCAACCAACATAGATAGCTAAATGTGCTATATAACTCAAAAGTACTTTTCTATTTTTATTTTATTTTTTCCAGAAGATAACGAAGTGTTTAACACTGAAAATTATATTCAACCAGTTAATCTAATGACCTGGGACTGGGCTGGTGATGTCAGCTTATTTTTTCCCAGTACACTTTGTTTTTGGAGATTAAATTTTTAAAACCCTAAGTAATTTCTTGGAATGCTTTGCTTAACTGATAAGAAAAAATTTCACCACTATTAATTCGTACGCAGCGTTAAATCTTTACTGTTTGATTTAAAATATAATTTTTTTTTAATATTAATATTTGGTAACATCGCCTTTGGCCTTTACAACACATATACAACGCTTTGGCATAGATTTTATAAAATTCTGGCATGGTTCTGTTGAAATAGAGTCCCACATCTCATGCAGTTTTGTTTTTAAATCAGAAAGGGTTCTTTAAGGCTCATTTTTTAGGTTTCTTTTCATTATTCCCTTATATATTCTGCATTGGGCTTAGGTTCGGACTATTTGATGGCTAATCTAAGACCCCAATTTCCTTATACTGCAGCCATGATTTGGTGCGTTTGGCAGTATGAGATGATGCTCCATCCTGCTGAAATGTGTATTCACCACAGTCAGCCAGTTTTGGTATTAATGGCAGCAAACTTTCTTTTAGTATGTTAACGTATTTTTCAGCGCTGACCATCCCCTCGATAAAGTGCAGTTGTCCTACTCCTTTGGCAGACATACAACCTCACACCATTATGCTAGCAGGGAACTTTACTGTCCTTTTAGGGCAGTCTTTATGGTACGCTTTAGTTTTGTTACGAATGACTCTCCTTCGCGCATCACCGACACTCACATCAAATTTAGCTTCATCGCTAAATACGATGGTGTTCCGTTGCCTTTGAGTCCAAGACATCCGTTCCCGAGACCATTTAAAACGCTTCTTCTTTTGACGAAGCGTAAGCAATGGTTTTTCCTTGGCCTAAGATTAATTTGAGATATTGAGTATGTAACATTGATATGAACCATACATACTTTATAAAATTTATATCCAATATTTCGCAACTGCAGGTGCTTCCACTTTCGTTTAATCCTTTTTCCGATTTTATCAGACCACTCAGGTGCTCAATTTCTTAAACTTTGGCTACGATCAGCCTTCACAATTGTGACAGGGCTCTTTTGTCACGAGCTGTTATGGCCGATGTTCGGCCTCTATTTGCAATATTATTTTCAATATTGCCATATTTCAGTTCTAAGCTAAGGCACCGTACGAATTAATAGTGATCAAATTTTCTACTCAGTTAAGCAAAAGCCTTCAAAGACATTAATGTTATTATTGTTGTTGTTTAAGCTCCCATTCCGAGTCCTACGACGAGAAAACTAAAATTCCGTATTTCCATAGAAATTCTAACAGCACTATAGCACAAAGAAAGCAAGTGTTTCTAATTTATGAATAAAGAATAACTCAACAACAAATTTTTATCCAAAGTTAAGAGAATAAAATGAACTCTCAGAGAAAAATAAGTTTGCATGTTTTGACTACATTAGTATTGAAAATATCGTCTGTTAAACATTACATACTTGCCATAGTGGTCGGGGCTCGTATTTGAAATAAGTTTTGGACTAGATTCGTATAAAAACACCTCACACTTGAAGAAGACTGAAAAAGGCTCCCAAATGCGATTTCACTCAGGCTTACGCAATCGTGTACCTAGTATCAAGTTTGAATTAACTATTTTTCCTTCCCACCCACAGATGGCAGCCTCTCGGACACAACCACGGATCGCAAAAAAGGCGGTGCGATTGACCAGGAACGCTCTCCTAAAAGCGGCAGCGGCATGGGAAAGAAATCCAATTCCACCTCACAATTGAGCGCAACAGGTGGGATTATTTTTGTACCTTTTCTGTATGCCGTTTCGTTTTGCAGTTCTCAGTTCAGTTGCCTTGTTGACTATCAGAATATCAGATAATCATCCTAGTGATCGAATCACTTGCTAGTCGGATGGATTGCGTCTTTGGTTTCTCACTTACATTTTGTCATGCGTTCATTTTGCGTTTCCTTGCCATAAAAAAAAACTTATCCATTTAGGCTAACCCAGTTAACTAACCACAAAAAAAATACTAAAACCGAAAAATACACATACTTAAATCAAAGGTCGTAAAAGACGTATGGGCTTTGGAAAGAAGGGTAAGAACTCGTTCACGGTGCATCGCAGCGAAGAAGTGCTGCCCGGTGATATAACGCGCGAGATGCGCGCAGCAGGCGGTGCCGGCGGAGGAGCGCTATCGCGGGGCTCGTCCTCGGAGGCGGATCCCGTCGAACAGTTCTTCGGCGATGGCGCTGGTGGGGAAAGGTGCGCACAACTTACTCTAACTATCTATCTATCTATTCTATCTGTCTCTAACTGTTTCTTACTCTATGCTAAGCTATGAGTTTTTCAGTTGGTTTTTCATTTGTGACTTTTGTTTGGTTTTGAGTTGCCTACTTCAAGAAAATTAAAAAAAAAAAACAAAAAAGAAAGAAAGAAAAGTTAACCAATCAAAAGAAAATGCGTTAAGCTGCTGATTATGATGATAAACATTAGTTAACAACACACAGGATACCCATCCCTTTCCCGCAACACTTACAGGATAGTTGTAAAAGCTTCTCAATTTGCTACACATCAACTTTTGCTCTCTCTCTATCTCTTTCTCTCTATTTAAGGCAAAGCTTTTAGCCCAAAAGCTGTCTTGCTCCCGCGCGCAGGCATGACTGTACCCCTCTTGATTTATGTGATTTTTTTAGTTCACCTTGAAGCGCAAGCGCAGCAAACAACCAACCAACCTACAAACAATCCAAAGTCAATACGTATTTTTAGGCTTAACAAAGAAGGAATTGCCAATTCTCACGCCAAAAGCTTTGCCCGCCCAAGCAGTTGCCCCTCCAACTGGTGGCCAAATGCCCAGCCCGCGCAAAGCTTTTGAGCCGTGCGACAGCCAACTGTTGATGCTCACTGTTGAGTCCTTAGTCCTTGGTGCATTTTTGATTTACTTTCGTAGCCATATTTTATTACTAACCCCGTTTCAATTGTTAATGCCATTTACTGATATTCATTTCGAAACCCAAAACCAAACACTACATTCTTATTCTAGAATTTTGATCAAACCGCATGCCTTGAGTTACCTATACATATACTTACTTACTTATACTTATATAAATACAACTTTTATATACAAACAAGACATATGCAGCTACTACTACCCATTTATTACAGCCTTAAGTATTAATTAACAAATCTCCGTGTTTTCGGTTCAAGGCGGTAAGCGATTTCCGTCAGCGGAGCCTGCCCATGATCTTTCAAGCGAAAACTAATGTTTATCATCTGAATTCTACACGTTTTCTTAAGTTCTTGTATTGCTTTGCGTAAGAAACAAAATGCGATTTCTAGATATCTATATATACAGGGAGCTCTGTCAAGAAAGTCCACAGACATCAACAACAAAACACACAAAGAACCACCAAAACAGAATCATCTGAAAATTGGCCCAGCATATAGACAACAAATTCTGCATCGATACATACTCTATATATAAATATACAATATATACAACTTAGAAATAAACACCAAGCTACTTTTTCGAGTGCAAAAAAAAAGGAAATAATACCTAACTTCGGTTCACCGAATTTATAATACCTTGCAGGTGCAGTAACAGTCAACTGAATAATACAACTTTACTACAAAGTATCGCTTAAGTTTGAGAGCTTTTTAATCTACGCAAAGCTTTTTAGTATACGCAAATGCTCTTGCTTTGGGAGAGTGTGTTGCTTGCAGAGCTTCACAATCGAAATTAATGACAGAAAGAAGAAAGAATTCACATTGGATTTGGATACAAAAAGGTTACAGAAGCCACTTGGTAAATGAAATAATCCATACCTGATAGGTTCGGAAACTTATTGGAGAACTCATTAGAAACTTACTGAAATGAGCACCTGGGGACAGGTTCAAGCTTAAACGATGATGAGAAAACTCGTAACTATACACATACTGGGATGAACAGAAAAAATATTGTGGTGATCTTCGTCTTCTTCCACATTGGGCATCAACCACACATCTTTCAACAAACTCTGTTGTTAGCCGTCGCTTTCAGTTTTCCTCAGCTTTTACCGATGCGGCATGGTACCGACAAACTCTCCTCCAAGTTTCGTTGGGTCAGCCTGCTGCCCGACCACTTCCATCAAGTGGTTTCCATTCCTGCGTATAATTGTGTCGATTCTCTCCATCCCTGCCCTTCTTACATACTGTATAGTACAGTCATATACAAAATGCATTATCTCTTGTATTTCCCATGGGCACTGTGGTGGGTCTCAGAGTTTTTCAGTCTACGCAAAGCTTTTCCGTATACGCAAAGCTCTTGCTTTAGCAGAGTGTGTTGCTTGCAGAGCTTAACAATCGAAATTAAAGCAATCAATATAAGATGGGCAATCGTAAATAAATTAGAGAAAAAAATGTGGAGAATGTCCGTTTCGCTCTAACCACCGTAATTCACTGGACCTTCAAGTTGGTTGTTTAAACAAAAAGGGTACACAGAGAAAAAAAAAGATCCCCGTGCAATGGATATTCAAATATCCACATTAAGATCCATTTTTTTAAATATCCTTTTCACACTTTTCAGTTCCTTTGGATGAAGAATAAAGATCAATGAAATATTTTATTTCTGATATATCCTTTTAAGCGAAAATAAATCGATTTCGAAAATATCCAATGGATCCCAAAAAAGGATACTTAACTATCCAGTCCAAATGGATACCGAAAATATCCTAAGGATCATCAAAACTATCCTTTTTTTTCAGTGTACATAACGTTTATGGGCGAACTCCCATTCGTGTGTTTAATTGTGTCTTAGGCACAATGGCAACTTTAAGCTCAAAATATTTAAAATCGACGTGGGACCATTCCGAAGCAGTTCGTGAAGAGCACTTAGAATCACCACCAACTTTTCAATATAATGAAAAAAGTCTAATTTTGTTGCATTGTGTAATTTAAGAGAGCTTTTAGTCTAGGCGAAACATTTGCTCTCTCTGTCTTCAGCAGCTTTACTTACTAAATGCAGAAAATAAAAAAGGATTCATTCCTCATTTTTTGACGGTGCAATAAAAATATGAAGAATAATTTTTGCAATTTTTCGTGCCACGCTTTCATTTGTCGTCATAAAAGCCCAATTTTCTGTGCCAACAACTTTTCACTGAGCTAATAGTCAGCTGCCATACTCGAAGACCAAACGGGTATACCATTAAGTACAGACTACTGTATCCAAAAGTTGAAAATTTATGACGTCTATATCAGCCGAAACGATTGGGACAACCTGCCCACAGCAGAGCTAACGCCATTAACACTACACTGATGGTTCTAGCTCTACGAAAGTAGGAGGGGGAGTTTTCTCTCCCAACCTAGATTGAACTTATCGTCCGCCTGCCTGACCACTGTAGTGTGTACCAAGCAGAGGTGGTAGCCATCCAGGAAGCTGCCAATTTAGCAGGGAAATAAATGAATTCATATACTCTACATCAAGCCGCCTCAAAGCATTGACTCTCAACAAAACAATGCTAAAACATCTACTAAATGTCGACTATCTCTCAACGAGATCACGACATTTTAGTATACACCTTATATGGGTACCTAGACACCACAACATAGAAGGTAACGAGTCTGCACCATCGAGCTCCTTTCAGAGAGGAGTACGATAGGTATGCCAATGGCGACATTTAAGCTCCACATAAAAGCTGAAACACTGAGTCTCCCTGTTCAGTAGCGAGGCTTAAACGTACTAACACACTTTTACGTCACAGAAGAGAACACATATCACTTCTGATGGGGACTCTCACAGTCACTTCTTATTGGCAGACACGCAGCACGCTAGGCGTCATTTACTTGACTTTTGCTGAAGTTTCGACACGAAGAAGAGGAGGAATCGGTACAACACCTTTGTGCCATTGCCCCGCTTGAGTAGAAGGAGACTCAGGACACTTGGTCAACCTCTGCTACTCAACCTCTCGGAGACATTCGGGCGAGAGATCCCAGCTCTATTCAAATTTATTCTGTCCACACAATGGTTCAGTAACGAGGACCCACCTCAGTATTAAAAAGGGTTAATAGGGAATAAATATGGCATCGCAATGGGACCAAAGTGGCCTAAGTGGGAGAGCGGCTCGTCGCTCTCAGCCATCACAACCTAACCTAACCTAATAGTCAGCTGTTCGCTGTCATTTTCGTTCTCCGAGTCATTTTTTGACTATCTCCGTCTCCCTCTAACCACAG
Source organism: Lordiphosa stackelbergi (assembly GCA_018904235.1). Lineage (NCBI taxonomy): Eukaryota > Metazoa > Arthropoda > Insecta > Diptera > Drosophilidae > Lordiphosa > Lordiphosa stackelbergi. The sequence continues at coordinate 40,612 of JAEIFU010001183.1, read as the reverse complement.
TATTTTCCGTTGTCACAATTATTTTGAGTGAATTTTTAACATGTCACAAAGAAGCTAGCATTACTCAAATTAGAGAGGCATTTCAAATCGAGTTTCTACGTATATCAAATCGTCTTTTATCGCGTTCGCTTTGCTCGATTCATAACCGCTCATACACTAACGCCTTAAGCAATTCGTGCCTCCTGAGCATGGAGCAAAGAATATTAGAGAGAAAGGTTGCTCAGTCGACACAGCTTCTGTCAGAAAATTGTCAGCTGTTCGCTCTCATTTACGCTCTCCAGATACTTTTTGGTCAGCTGTTCGCTCTCTGGCACTTTGAAGTATCTTTTTGAGCACTATCGTTTAGCACCAGCAAAATTGAGAGGCAGCGCAAACGCTCTCTCTAATTCTAATTGCACCATGTCCTGAGCTTCTAAAGCAAGGCCGCTCAGTCTATAACCGCCGGTGGTCAAAGTCACCCCAACTGTTCGCACAGAGGCGAGCGAAGTTATGGCTGTTGAGAAGAGAGAACGGAAAATATGACTGTCTCTCTTTGACACCCAGTTATGAATGACTTTGCTAAGCGTGTGGGGTGAATTGCCGAGTTTGTTCGGCCCACAGGGCATGAGTATAAGATATAAAATGCGCTGCCTCCCAATTTTGAGTGGTGTTAAGCGATAGTGCCGAACGAGATACTTGTAGTGCCCGTTAAAAGACATAGGAAATCACAGTGAATAGAGCGAGACGTATATATTCCGAATTGTATCCAGAGTAGAGGTCGCATAAAACGGTCCCCCGTTTGCCTGTGTCAGAAAACGGCCGCTTTTGCGTGATCACAACCGACCCAACCATCAACTACGCTCTTGGCCTCTCTTTGGTTGTGAAAGGAGAGAAACACATTTATTTTTAATTTTTTCTGTCTGGTCTGACTCGGGCACTTTTGCCAAAATTCACGCATTCAAAAAGTCTTTTTTGTATGCATCGTTGTGACTCGGCATTTAACTAATTACCATTCAAAAGCTTTGTATGCATCGTTGTGAAGCTAACAATATGAGTGTGTGCGAAAAACTACTTGCCTTCTCTCGTGCTCTCTCACGCTGACTCGCTCTCTGTTTATGCTTATATCTGGCGCTCTCCCGTGTCTGCAACCTTTTCAAATTAGATTTTTAAAGTTCGGTCTTCGTAAAGACCGCATTTGATGAGCGAATGACTGGCTTGGTATCGGGTTGCTTTCAGACCGATCAGTGCAGTGTGTTCAACGACAACCACCGAGCAATGAGCGAGATTGCAGCTTCAATTCGGTTAAGGGAAGCCCGAGCTCGTTTTGTTTTTGTTTTTTTGGTCAGTGACGTGAGCAGAGCGAACTGAACATTTGCTTGAGAGTTATTTGCGAGCTATGATCCAGAGAGTATTAGTGAGAGGGAACAGCTGACCAAATGTATCCAGAGAGCGTGAGTGAGACGAACAGCTGATTAATTTCTACCAGAAGCGGTGTCGGCTGTGCCCAGGGGTTATGGGTGATGGAAATTATTCTACAGCAAAATGTGCTTGTGTTGCTTGATTTGAAACGCTTCTCCAATTTGAGTGGTGTTAACTCCTTAGTGACATGGAAAATACGGTGGTTAAAAAGAGACGGTCTTTGTCAAAAAATAACTCAGAGAGACAAACTGACAGGGAACAGCTGACTAATATCGTAATGTTAAGCAGTCGACGCAGCAACCCAGCGGCGCAAAGCTCAACGTGTTCTGTCGAAAATCTGCATTACAACTGTCGAAAATGTAAGGCACAACAATCGCTGATTTTCGTTAATGAGATAGTAATCGAAAACAAACAGACTTCGAACATTCTACATTACAATTTAAAAAATAATGTACGCATTCGTAATGGGAATCCGATGACAGTTCGGCTCTGGCATACATCCTTTATTACTAGTAATGCAGGTTGTGCGCACCCCGTTTACAAAGCGGCCATGCTTATGGCAAAGTAATGCAGATTGTGTAGGAGTATTTCCTTCATACTGATGGCAAAGTAACGCAGGAGTAACCAATTTTGTAATGGCAATTTGCGCCGCTGGGCAGGCCAAACGAAGAGCATAGAAAAATTTGCTCGTTTTGATTACCAGACTAGACTACTTGTATCCACAGTTCACACGAGCCGAAGTCTGTCGTGCTTTTATACAAACGCGAGCCGAACTTATGGTTGTGTGAATCGGTGAACACTGCATTTCAAGTACTTTGTCTGTTGTCTGGTGAGAGCTCTCTTGGTTTTTGTCATCTCCATTTGGCCGCCTCTGGTTTACACGTACGTAAGATCGGCTTGCAGCTGTAAGGAAAACACGAGTGACTTCGATGGCCTGACTTAGAGAGCCGTTTGAAATTGAGTTTCTGTATTAAACCTTCTTTGCCAAAACAATCACGCTCGTGAATTAATTAAGTGGGTTCATTGAATTAAAGCCGACAATTTTGTGAATTCATTTTTTGTCACAATAGAGAACATGTGTCGAATGTGAAGATGCACGATGGTGTGTCATAACAAAATATCTCTTCAAACGACGATCTGAATAGAAATGATGGTTTGCCAGATGCCAACGACCCAACCTGAGTATGCAGGCCCTTTGCGCAAGCAGCAGATCCGTTGTTATGTTCGACATTTGCCAATGTCGCCAAGCCGCTCGAATTGTACATACATATGTGTTCTCTCTTCTCTTACTCAGACAGCCACGAGCACACACACTTATACAAGCAATAAGTGGGGTTTCTCTTTCTATTTCTTGTGGTTCTTGTTATTTTACAAATATTTTCTTCATTTGTATTGGTGTCCACGCGGCCGTAAGCTGATTCTGGACATCTCTGCTCTTGGCTGTTATTGTCTTATTTCACCGTTAGGCCACCAATAATTAGGTCCAGGCATCAATAAAATACTAGCACGGTGACTCTGCGACGCAATCTGGAGTATATCTCTAAACGAATTGCTGACTTACGACCCCGGCAAAAAAATGTAAGCATCTTAGCTCTGCGACACACACAGTTTTGAAGCTCACTTCTCATGAATGTTTACAGTTTAATTTCGAATAAACCAATCAGATATACGGTGGAACGTTCCATCATATCAGGCAGTAATCTAGTCCGGCTGGGTCCGATTTACCTTAACAAAAGACTGAAATCATCCTGCAAGGTGTAGACATTACTGAAAGTGAATTACGAAACAAAATGATTTCATTTATACGTCTAATTTTCAATCATTTCGCCACTAAATCTTGTTAAATACTTAGTCTATATGTAAGCCATATGTTCTTAATGCTTTATTTATCCTGATTTTGTACAATTTGATTTTGACTTTTGGTTTTTCCACTCTCTGGCTTTGGTTTCTGTACAGTTTATGCTATTTCGGGTGCTGCTGTCAGTTGAAGAAATTCATGTGTTCCAATAGCCCAGCGTCGCTTTCCCCCAAACAATAACCAAAAATCGAAAATATAACAAAAAATAGAAAAACCCAGCGTTGCATTCTCGCCCAATCACACCAACGTTTTTATGATGTATATACATAAAGTGTACTATATATATCGTTGTTCTCGACAGACCAATATCAGGCACAGTATTCAGGCAGCTCTAGTACCAGCGCCTCCTCCACTAGTCATCATCATATCACACTACCACCACCACATCCATATCACCAACGGCAATCGCGCGGCTCGGCTGGCAGTATCCAGCGCTCGGTGGAAGTACCGCCGGTGCCACCGGTGACCCGCTACAGTGCCGGCAGCATACATTCAATCTCTAGCTCCGAGGGTTCATCGTAAGTTTCTGTTACCGGAAAAGCTAATCAACCAATATATTTAAGAACCGAACTCTTATTCTCTGTGAACTCTCTACTTTGCCTGTGCCTCCGTCTCTCTCTCTCTCCCTCGTAAACACTTTCCATTGGCTTTGTAAATGGTTATTTATGTGGCGCCTCTAGCATTAATATTCACTCTCCTCAATCACTTTCTCTCTACTCTCTCTGTAAATCTTTGTGTCCTAATTGTTAACTCTATGTGCGCCTTGAAATCGTTGAGCCAGCCTGCTATTTATCTATTTTCCTGTATACTTTTCCTAAATGTATTTCAATTTTTCAATTTTACAATTTCGGTTTTCAGTTGTTTGGTTATTCTTCACTTCTTTGTGTAATTTTCTGTAATGTGAAAATTTGTTGAACTATGTTTATTTCCATTCTATAATTTTCCATCCAAATACAAATAAATATGTATATAAGTTAACAAATAAATGTGTGTACAGCATATGAACTTAATGAACCACTAGACCTAGGCACCTAGACAAACACAAAATGGCACTAATCGGCAAATTCACACTGAGCACAGAAAGAAAACACTCAAAAAATAAATAAAAGTTAATTCTTAGGAATATCGGATAACCATCCTTTTATGGCAGATTTCAATTTGTATTTATTTTTCCTTTTAGTTGAATCGCTCAGTAGCTTTATTCCCAACATCAAAGATTTTAGGGCAAAAAACTTTTCATTAATGTCGCAAAATATAATAAGACAATAATTCACATTTGACCATGACTAAAGGACAATCGTTTTACCACTGAAATCAGCACACAGTAAACGAAATAGGAAACACTTGCACAAGCTTAATTTCTCATTATGATGTACCTGAGAAAAGTAATTCAACAAATTGTTGAATAACAATTGCTTTTGACTCACATTATTGTGATAAAAGTACGCAAACTTTGAAACTTTTAAAAGTTATCCATTTGAACCAGGAATACATAATCTACACTAAACATTCACATACTCAGATTGTTCGAGCAGTTTTGAATACCTTCATTCAAAAGAATTTGCCTTAAGCCTTATATAAAATAAGTATTATTCTGAATTAATATTATTTATATTTACATTATAGCATATTTTCAGGGGCATTTATCACGATGTTTTGTTTGTGTATAAACAAGGTAAAAAAAATTATAGACCTTTTTTTCAGTAAAAACTGACTAGGGAAGTTCTAGTAAGATCGGAAGGGAATTTTTTTCCTTCTTTTTACTGAAAGTTTAAAGTTTCTTGTAATAATTTAGTAGTTAAATATTATTCATATAAGAAGAAACATTTTTGAATTGAGATCTATCGTACGATCATTGAGGGAAAAATCAGAAAGCGCTTCTAAATTGAAGTACCAAATATCTTAGAAATATTTGCGGGGCTGTAAGGAAATTTTTTCCAAAACCAATTCTCCGTGTCCCAGAAATCTCCTTCAATTGGTTTCAAACCTTTCGTGTTTTGTTGGGAATTTAAGCACAATTAGCCACCCAAACATTTGATAATCAAAATTATTTTTGGAAATGTAAAAACATTATTTTTCTGGATAGGTTGCATTAAATGAATTGAATATTTATTCTTTCTTTTAATACATATTAAAATTTGTGTTTCAATAATTGTTCGCAAAACCTGCCTAATGCTGCCGTATCAATTAAGCCCAACCAATCAAGGCGCCCCGTACCTATGGTGTCGCCATCTGTGTATCAACACGGGTACCAACTGAGGGTTGCCAAGTTATATTTCATGATTGGCGCAAAAAAATTTTTAAATTTTGTCATTATACCCTGTACCCATTGAAAATGGGTAAAGGGGGATCATGAAGTTGTGCAAATGTATGTAACAGGGAGAAGGAAACATTTCCGACCCTATAAAGTATATATATTCTTGATCAGCATCAACAGCCGAGTCGATTTAGCCATGTCCGTCTGTCCGTCTGTCCGTCTGTCCGTCCGTCTGTCTGTATGAACGCGTCGATCTCAGAGATGGTAAAAGATAGAGGTTTGACATGTATGGGACAAATGCTTCTTTTATCTGTACGCTGATCAAGTTTGTTTCAAATTTTGGCCACGCCCCCTCCCGCCCCCGCAATTTGGGAAAAACGTTATATCTCCCACAGTTTTGAAGATAGACGATTTGTACTTTTAAGAGATAGTTGGTAATTAGCAAAATGAATCGATTTGCCGAAGAAATGATAAAAATCGGATGAACGGTTCAGAAGTTATGAGCAAAAATGCGAACCAAGCCCCCCGCTACCACCCCACCCACCCTAAAAAAATGTTGCATACTTTTCGGATGGTCACCCCAAGGAAAGCAGGAGCACTATTAAACATGTTTTTTCATGACTAACGGGTTTGTCGAAGTCGGTTAGAGCCGACTTTAACTTACGCTCTCGTTGTCAATTGTACAGGGTATATTGAAGTCGGGCTACTCGACTGCAACGGTCTTACTTGTTTTATTTTGGAGAATATAAAATATTAAAAATGCATTATAAAACATAAAACCCAAGCACACAATTTCATTTAAACATCGACTTAACTCATAACTAAACAAGTAAGACCGTTGCAGTCGAGGAGCCCGACTTCAATATACCCTGTACAATTGACAACGAGAGCGTAAGTTAAAGTCGGCTCTAACCGACTTCGATAAACCCGTTACTCATGAAAAAACATGTTTAACAGTGCTTCTGCGTTCCTTAGGGTGACCATCCGAAAAGTATGCAACATTATTTTTATGGTGGGTGGGGTGGTAGCGGGGGGCTTGGTTCGCTTTTTTGCTCGGCAAATCGATTTATTTGCTAATTGCTAACTATCTCTAACGGGTACGAATCGTCTATCTTTAAAACTGTAGGAGATATAACGATTTTTCCAAATTGCGGGGGCGGGAGGGGGCGTGGCCAAAATTTGAAACAAACTTGATCTGCGTACAGATAAAAGAAGCATTTGTCCCATACATGTCAAACCTCTATCTTTTACCATCTCTGAGATCGACGCGTTCATACAGACAGACGGACAGACAGACGGACAGACGGACGGACAAACGGACATGGCTAAATCGACTCGGCTGTTGATGCTGATCAAGAATATATATACTTTATAGGGTCGGAAATGTTTCCTTCTCCCTGTTACATACATTTGCACAACTTCATGATCCCCTTTTACCCATTTTCAATGGGTACAGGGTATAAAAATGGGAAATTAGTTTTTGTGAGAGAGGCAACCTTGTGTTAGAGATTAGTTAGATATGGAAAATAATCTTAGACACAAGCCTTCTAACTATGTAGATTTTCAAATAAGAAAGTGAAATCTTTTAAAGTTCTGTGACACCGACGGATTTTTGGAGCGTTTTGCAAACCAACTGAGACCAAAATCTATCGAGATTTCCAGTAGTTAAGGTGAACCTTAATATATCAAGTTAGTATTAGTTGGGGCTGGTGACCAAAACAATCACTATTATATTAAGTAAGGCCCAATGTCTATCTATTCTGTATACCACAATAAGATCCGAGCAAAAAACACTGAAGATATGCAAGTGCCCCTCCCCATTTGTTTAAATAAATTAAAAAAGAAATAAAAAGGAATTCAAAGCCATTGGAACCACAGTACTTGGTACAGGGCATTCTGCTGTCGGAGCATTCGACCGCAATACTCTTACTTGTTTCATATTAATTTTACTCTGATATGACTAAGATTAAATTAATATGTTCGAAAATATTGTACTAATTTATTGATAAACAAAAAACGAGAAGGCCAAGCTAACTTCGTCTTTGCCGAAGTTTTTATACCCTTGCAAATGTTTTAATACATCAGAGTTTAAGAACGCCAGCATTAAAACAAACTATTTTTCCAAATAAAACCCACTCACAAAGACCGATAGTTTCTATGGCAGCTATAAGATATAGTCATCCGATTTTGAGAAAAACTTCCAAATCGATGTGAAAGCGTATAAGATTAATAATCGCTGAAGTGAGACACGTTAACATTAAAAACAAAAAAAATTTTCTCATAAAAACCCACTTTTCGACCGATAATTCCTATGGCAGCTATAAGATATAGTCATCCGATTTTGACTTAAACTTCCAAATCTGTGTAAAAGTGTATAATATTAATAATCGCTGAAGAGAGACACGTTAACATTTAAAACAAAAAAGTTTTTCTCACAAAGACCCACTTTTCAACCGATAGTTCCTATGGCAGCTATAAGATATAGTCATCCGATCCGGTCGGTTCCGACATATTAGCAGTGTGCAGTAAAAAGAAGGCTCTGTGCAAAGTTTCAGCTCGATAGCTTTAAAACTGAAAGACTAGTTTGCGTAGAAACAGACAGACAGACGGACAGACAGACGGACAGACAGACGGACAAACAGACGGACAGACAGACGGACGGACAAAGCTCAATCGACTCAGCTCGTCACCCTGATCAAGAATATATATAGTTTATAGGGTCGGAAATGAATATTTCTATGCGTTGAAAACTTCTGGGCAAAATTATAATACCCTTTGCAAGGGTATAAAAACTGTTTCGAGGCGGGATTGAACTCACACCACCCGCACAGCAGTCTCACATACTCACCTCTGAAAAACACCACGCCATAACATATTACTCTCTCACAGCTGAAATGAGCATGCCGTCGCGACGCGTGGCTCTCCGTTTTTCGAACATTGAACATTTTTTGGAGGTTGGTTCATTTCATTTATTTATGAAAAATAATTTCGGTCAATTGACCACCACGGCTGACTTGGCAGTGTTCGGTCGAGCACACCGGACGAGAACGTACACTGGATGGTTTATCCACCAACAATTCAGTTTCACGAACTTGCTTAACGAATTGATCCACAAATTGAGTTTTTTTTGTTTAATGCTTTTTTTAAATTTCGCACAGTTTGAGTCGAGGACTCACCCTTTGAAAATTTATTTTTAGTATTTCCCAACTTTCTTCAAGCGAATAGCGACCCATTTCGTAAATGTTCAAGTTTTTACTAAATATGAGCCGCTTTTCGAATGACATTTGACGTTTTTAAAGTCAAATTATGAATAGTTCAAATTCCAAACACTAGATGGACCACTGTATTTTAAATTGAAGTTGCTTTGTTGGAAATCCTCAATTCAGTTTTTTTTACACAGTGTTTCTCTGTTCATCTACTACCTTTAAGAAACTAAAGTCTTTTATGTAAGGTCCCTGATATGCGAGGATATATATTGCGTGGACTTTGTGTCATTATTCGCCCAAATCTATATGCACACCAAAAGGAATCAATTACGACTGGTGGACCAATACAATAGACTCTGATCTGGCGACAAATAGGCTCAGAAGACTTCTTAACCGACTACATCCCTTTGACCTTTGTGTCCGTGAAAGGCGTCTCTTAGGCCGCCTCATCAATTTGGCATTATCCCCTTACAATCTTTTCCCGCAGCTGCTTCCCCAGCAAGCATTGCCCCCAAATGTTTGCTCATCACATCTAAAATAGTTTGAATCAATATATTTCTGAGCTGTGTATCAGCTGTTCTATAAATGGACATACACTATCGATAGGCCAACTATCGTCTAGAATCTGTGCATTTCGTTCGTGCTGGATTCACAAGCAACGAAAAGGTGAACTAAAAATTCCTGGCACCGTTCTTATAATATCAATATCCGGCCAAGAACATTTGTAGTCTCATTATATAATATTTCAAGAATGTTTTGAAGTTGACTTTAGATTTTATTAGACTGGGAGCTGGGGCTTACAGGTCACGAGCTGGGTGTTGTGGCTCACGAGCCGTGAGCCGGTTGATGGCTTACGGCTCACGAGCTGTACCTCACAGCTCAGAGCCGAGTGCTGTGGCTCTCGAGCCGAGTGCAGTAGCTCCTGACCCGAGTGCTGTGGCTCACGGCTATCAGCGGCTCTTGGCTCTGAGCGAGAGCTAAAAAAAGAGCGAGCGCAAGGCTCTCCCATTTTCCGAACGATCGTTTCAATGGCATCTACAAGAAGAAATAGTTCCGACATATTAGCAGCGTGCTCTAAAAAGACGACTCTCTGCCGAGTTTCAGCTCGATAGCTCCAAAACTGAGGGACAAGTTAGCTTAAAAACAGATGGACAGACAGACAGACGTACAGACGCACGGACAAAGCTCAATCGACTCGGATCGTCTTTCTGATCAAGAATATATATAGTTTAGAGTGTTGGTATAATTTAAAGGGTATTTCGAATTGAGTTTTTCTCATTATATAGTTATACCATTAAGTTATCAGACTAAGAGCGCACGCACATATGTGACTGAGAGATGAACTGACGGCTGACCATTATATTGTTGTACGTCAGTAAGCCGAAGTAATCAAACTTAATTTTAAAAATCAAACCACGGTTCATTGTAATTTGTCTAGATCAGCCTTAAGTTCTGCGTTTAGTTCATCTTTCAGGCGTATGTGGCGCGCGCCCTCAGGGCCGATTTCTCATTTTCTTCAAAATGCTATATGTCAAATAAACAATTGCTGTAAAAAAAAACTATAATAAGCAAAATTCAGATCAGTTCTTAAAAGCATTATTGTTTTAATTTTAGTTCAGGACTTATAGGATAGTTAAAACGTGTTCGCTGTTTTTCCTTTTTTTTTTGGTAAATATCGAAAAATATGATAGAAATAGCGAAAGGCTCACCCAATTTCTAGCTTTCTTGGTCTGACAATCGACTTGCAATAATTACTCCTCGCTAATGTTTGTATCCTTATTTTACTTTTATTTTTGTATTTTAACATTAATCTTGGGAACGGGACCAATAAATTGGTAGACTAGAGGCATTAGGTAGCAACACCTCATAGCCAGTTTTTCTTGATCACGTCAAGTTCGCGTTTAAAGGCAGAAACTAGAGATCAAAATAGACTAATCTGCGTTGTTAGATTCACCATCGCAGCCTTAATTCGAGGGCCATGGGTATTTTTGTATAAGCAATTGCTGCACGACAACATTGTCATCTTGGGTATCAAGAGCTTCTCTAAAATTATACAATAAATCCAATGAATAAAATTCGTCATTTCCACTAAGAAAAAGTAAAAATTAGTTTATAAATATCTTGGTTGAACAAACCGCGACACGCTAAGATACATTTATCATCTGTTCTTCTGCTGGTAATGAAGCACTTTACTCATAAGATTAATTTCATAATTTTGGTGAAGCTATTACTACCTAAATGGTCAATGTTGTTCTAAAGCAATTGCTGGTATAAAAATACCTATAAACCTCGAGCCAAGGCTAGTTTATGGCCTATATGGACTCGATAATGGGTGCTGTCAAATGTGGTACCCACTATCGCGGTTTTTCGGTGCATGTTACCATCGCTTAAGGACACATTTTAATGGTCAGTATCTCAATATATTTAAAATCTTTAAAAATTCCATCGTGTGGTTTTCCATTTATTCAATTTTCTAAGTTAGACCAGGGTACTTACCGCTTGTCCATTGGAGGCGTGAATAACATACAACAATTGTGGTGATTCCCTTCATCTTTGGTGAATTTTCCAAAAATTTGGCACTTATCCTCTTATTAACCAGCAACAGATGTTGTAGCTGTGTGTTGCTAGTATAAATGTGTCCATTAAACGCGAACTTGAAGTGATCAAGAAAAACTGGCTATGAGGTGTTGCTACCTAATTTATTGGTCCCGTTCTCAACCTATTTTGAGTGTTCCACTGTGTATTATACAATCCTTAAATCTATTTTTAGGTCCATAACGCACTTCCCTCGCCCACAAATTAGAAGTCGACATCAATTGTCTTCTCCAATTCATGCAGTTTTCGTCTTAAAAATCAAAAAGAAAAAAATTTTAATTGAAACCGATTCAAGTTTTCCCAAATTGTGCTGCATTTCTTTGGGAGTATTTGCTTAGAATTTTCACAGACTCAATTTATTTCGTTGCTTGGGACTACTTTTTAAAGAAACTGTTCCAGTAGTCAAGTTTATAACAGGAGAAAGCTTAACGAATAAGTGCCTGCTTACCGAAACAAGATACCCTCTTTTTGATAGAAAGGAAATTTAAATCACTTCTGCAGGGTTAAGTTGCAGTAACAAGATCGAACCAAAATCTTATAGCGCTTATCCTGATGTTAAATCTTTGTACACAGTTCTCTTTAGGAATTAGCTTAATTTAAGAAGGAAAGGAAGGAAGTTATGTTTGTCAATGTTGCTGTGCTCAGTGAAAATTGCCAAAAAGAACTTTACAAGAAGTACTTAACCTAAACACTCTTTCACTGCACTTACGCTGCTAAGATAAATGCAAGACACTTGCATGTTCACAAATACACTTTCAATCCACCAACTCTTTTCTGCACCACTCTCTAACTAACCACCAATCCACCAAACAACCCACTCTCATCCACTCAACCAAGTAATACTTAAAACAGTCGTTACTAACCAAACAACCAACCACAACAACAAAAACAACAACTGTCTTTCTACAACTCCCTGTGTATAAGAGTTCTTTCTCTACCAAAAACTTTTATTTGTGTAAATTTCAACCAATTGATTTTAAGCATATTCAAAAACCCTACCAAAAGTTGTACTAAAGAATATTCCTTACCTACAAAACAAAAAACGGCAAACACAAAAAAAAAACAGATTCTCGCCCTCTTTGCGCAATGATGGAGCCCTCAATGAGTTTGTGGATGGCCTGGGACCAGGTCAATTGGTTGGTCGTCAAGTGCTAGGAGCTCCCTCGCTGGGTGATATACAGCTTTCGCTTTGCCATCAGAAGGGCTTTCTGGAGGTGGAGGTAATACGAGCCAGGGGTTTGCAGGTTAGTGCAGGAACAAAACTCTGAGCTCATTTCAGAACACTAACCCTTTTTTTGCAGCAAAAACCTTCTTCGAAAATGCTACCTGCGCCCTATGTAAAGGTATATCTGGTTTCCGGTAAACGTTGCATTGATAAGATGAAAACCTCAACGGCACGTCGTACTCTGGATCCGCTGTATCAACAGCAATTGGTATTCAAACAGCCCTACAATGGTTGTATTCTACAGGTAAGCTCGAATATCTTCATCATAGCGCAGGGAATGAACATTATCTCTCTTTTAGGTTACCGTCTGGGGCGATTACGGCCGCATTGAGAAGAAAGTGTTTATGGGCGTGGCACAGATAATGCTAGACGATCTGAATCTCTCAAATATCGTTATCGGCTGGTACAAGCTCTTTGGCACCACCTCACTGGTCAGTTGTCCCACTAATATAGGTTTAGGCTCTAGGCGCTCATCATTAGCCTCACTCGATTCACTCAAACTCTAAACAACAAAATGGCGTTCTACAACTTGCATACTATACAAACATTTTATATACCCAGAATTTCTTGTAGTGTAGTCACTTCTGTACAAAAGCAAAATGAAAAGCCTAGAATCAATATACAAATTGACAAAATTACACGCACTCCTGTAAATGAAACGCTTGTTATCACACACATAAACACTAACACGCACACAAACACACACACACACGCACACAGATGAAGCTAAATCCATGACAATTGTTAAATTGATGAACAAAGAAAAACTACAAATCAAATGAAAACCTCTCGCAAGTCACCTAAAATCACCGTTAACGTTACTTCAACGTAGTTTTTTATAGACTCGTACTCAAAATACTCATATAGGTATGTTTCTCTATCCCCAACTACCCCACAAACCAATCAACATAACAAAACACACTTTGCTTAACATATTTTTTCTACTAATGCATGCGTAGCTTAAAAGGTTGTCTTAAAATGCACACAAGAAGTCAATTTTGAAACAGAAAAAAAGTAGGCTATATTGGATACGCGGCCGGCATATTCTAGAGCTCAGAAGGCTGCGAAAATCATACTAAAAATTATCCAAGAGGCCATTTAAATATGAGAACCATCAAATCCGTTCATTTTTCTATAGAGAAAATGAGGCGGGGTTTCTAAGTCTAGCACGTGATAGATAACTATAATTGGAGGTCCATTCGGGTTTTGATTAAAATTTTTAATAGCTTCGTAAGCTGAACGCTTCCCATAAAAATTTCTCCACGATCAAGGAATTCAAAACCGTTCTATAAGATAAAAATTAAAATATATATTCAAACTTAGTGGCAACACTGTTTTGTTGACAGGCTGTTAAGGTCAGCTGTTTGTGAGCCACGCGTTTTTTTGAATTTGGCATCAAGTATTTACCAACCTTTGGCGCGTCTGCTTAAAAAGTTAGAAGCAAATTAGAAAATGTAAAATGCCAATTGTTAGTCCAGATAGTTTAGATTATTAGTTGTGGTTAAAGTGCAATTTTAGGTTGACCCCAACCAGTGTAGCTGCATTTTGTGGAATATTAGTTATGCCTACCACAACGTTGCTAAAGGTTCTAAATGCAAGGTTATTAACAAGAGTGTGTAGATCAATGAATAACTAACACTTCTTGCTAAAAGGTGCGCCATTTCGAGAAAATCGGTTTTATGGCAGTTGAATTAATGTTTAAGTTGAAGATATTACATGAGAGAGAAAGATAGAACAATTTGTCAATCACAACAAAGTTTTTAAGTCGTATTTAGAACTATGAATAAAAGTACGAACCATATTACAGTTTAATAGCAACTTGGACGGATCTGCGATATGGCAGCTATATAAATATAATGGCGAATCGAAATAAGCTTGAAATACTTGTTCAAACCGAATTTCAGTTCAGTTCTTTAAAACCAACGAAGTTGGTGGAATTCGGCCAAATCGATTATATGACAGCTATATGAAAGAGTCTGCCTAATTGAAATTCGATAATTATCTTAATGACCTCAAAATTCATGTTCAAACTGAAATTCATTAAAATAGCGCCAAAACCAACAAAGCTAGTTCAAATCTGTCAGATCTGCCATATGGGAGTTATATAAAATAACGATCCAAATCGAACCTGATTTTGTAAGATCGTTTAAATGACAGCTATATTGGTTTATATTAAGCGCATCTTTGCAAATCATCTTTGCGATTTAGGGGTCAATATCTTAAGGGGGTAATCTCCATGTCGAGGCTGTTTTTTGGACCTTTTAAAAAAAATCTATTTTGGAAACTCAAAAAGTTTTTCATATTCTGTTTTTTATTCTGTTACAAACAGATTGATAAACAAAAACACATAGTAAAACATATACAAGATTTTGTTGACAAAATGGCGGGCCATTAAAAAAATGAAAAATCGATTTTAGGCCCTTTTTTGTAGTTTAGTGTAAAAATATAATGAAATTTTTTTAAATTATGATTGAGGTTCAGACCAGAATGGTGATATTCTGCGTCGATTTCAGTTTTCATCAACAAAATCGGTTCAGTGTAACTGGAGAAATTAGGGCCGCCAGTTTGAAAACGTGGTTTCGAGATAAGCTCGTTTAAAGTTTGAAGTTCCATTTTTGAGGAAAAATAAAAATGTAGTCCTACATTGGTGACAATTCTGCATCGATTGCATATTATTTCACCAAATCGGTTTAGTAGAACTGGAGAAAAGTGGCTTGCCAGTCCGAAAAAGTTGCTTTGAAAGAAACCAAAAATATTACAGATATTATATAATTGCAGATATTAGTCGCTGATGCCAGCTGCATACAGCGGACCTCCCTCATCTTCAAAAAAACTGTTTTCGTCTGCAGCTCCCTCTGCTTTGCGGGCCATTCTGCCTTCCTTAGATGCGGCCGCAGCTCTAGTTTCTGAGCGGTTTAGTCGGTGGTAGCATTGTGTAGGTTAGCCCTCGATAATTATCGATTAAAAGCCGATTAATAATCGATATCGATTTTGTCTGACAACATATTATCATTCAAATTCAAGAACCAGCCGTTATATCACAGCTTTATTCACTTAAAATTTATTTACTCAAAAATTTCTCGTTTTAGCAAAAACATTGTTTGACTAAAAAGGCTATATCTTCTTAAGTGTTTCGAATTTCAAAAATCCTCTTGTCATATTCTCAAATAAATCCAATCAAAAAATCTAAAAAATAAAAAAACTGGTGAACATGGAGAATATCTTCTTAACAAGTAGAGTTCATTCCCAAAATCAAGATGAAAAACGAACCAGAGCAAGAATACAATCTTGTTAGTACAATTTAATCGAAACATTCTTGAATCTTAAAAAAATATTCTAGCTGAATTGTTGACTAAATTAGACATTTTTCTTAGCCATATTAACGGTTGTTAAAAATTTATGACAGCATTCCTAATATTTAAACTACGGATTTTTATGACTACGTCTTTCCAATCTTGCGTACATTTTGGGACATCCTTGACATTATTTAATAAATAACCCACATTTTAACATTTTGATAGTAAACCTTTTGATTATTTTGAAGTAACCCTTAATTGAATTTGCTTTGTCATTATAAACTAACCAGCGCACACACACACACACCACACACACACACATACCCACATGCATATATATAAAATGGCAAATCTTGGCTAGCTATCAGAAACCATATTATGCACAGCTCTATATATAGCCTAGGCTAGATATAACAAAACAAAACAAAATTATACAATATATAAATTTTTCTAAAAACAAACAACACCACCACCACACCAGGGTCGTCCGATTGTTTGGGCCGGTGAATCTGTCATTATGGAGGAGCCGGGCGAATAACAGACAACAACAACAACGAAAACACTTTAAGCACCCAAACCAAAACCCAAGCACAATTTTCTAATTCAAATGTGAAAAACTTGCTTAAAAGCAATCGAACTGAATTGTAAGTGCACTTCAAATTAAATTGCAAATTATCAACATCATTAAAGATGACAAACGGTGACGCCCACAGACTTGTGAAGTTTACATAGTCGTAGACAGGCAAAAAGTTGATCATCCTTTTTAATTTTGTGAATAGATTTCTAAACTTTATGTATTATAATAGTAGTATGGGGAAATGAATAAGAATCAACTGGAATCTTTTATGGTGAGAAGTGTCTTCGACAGTAGCCCAGATCATTTATGGAACAGAAATATGACTTAAATTTGAAAAAACTTTCCTTTACTCACTTAAACTGATCTTATAAGCGCAGGCTTACAAACTCGTGCAAAATTTATGTCAAATATTCCCAGACGAAACATGATTAGCTTACATTTACATTTGATTTAATTTTCCGTAGTTAATTTAAGGTCCAAAATTTCGTCTGAAACTTACCGAATTCTTAAAATTAACCACTTTTTCGGAAGCAGAGAAGTTTATTTATTTCAAGTCCTTCACACACCAAAGCCTGAACTGGATCGCGTTTGATTAAAACCGATTGCTTTTTGAGGAACTTTAATTTAATTTTCAATATTTTTTATAGGAAAACAAAACAAACTATGCGGAAATTTGCAGCTTAGATAGAAATATGTATAATGTTGAAAATTACACACATTAACCCTTTACTAAAAAAAAATTGGCTTTGGCCGAAACGATGAACAAATTGAAGGTAGTCGAAGGCCTTAAACAACATTTGATAGTAGTATTAATATTGCTGTAGCCCTGCGGTGGGCACGAAATTAGAGTTTGGGAGCAGTCCAACAACAACAACAACAGAGAAAACAACCATTATCAGCGAGTCTCGATAGCGCACACTGCTCCAGTTGCGCCCTTTGGGTGTACATTTTGCCAGCGCCGTGCTTTCAATCGCATGGACTTTATTGTTGCGTCTGGCAACAAAAAAAATCTCGGAGCAATGGAAGCAAAGACGTGATGACCGCTGCTCTAGCCAAACAATAGCTTAAGCTTCTTTCAATATCACAGTTTTGTCAGTACTCAGTTGTGTTAGTACTCAATGATCAGTCTCTTGTATACAGAGATCGAGATGTTAAGAGCAACCTTGCTCACCCTTGCTATAAATGCGACACGAGTAAGCTTTTGCGTCGAAATTTTTAAGCTCGTTTAAATATCAAAAACCAAGTGAATTTGTATTCGTAAGCCTGTGTTTTGTTAAAGCCAGGGCTGCAAACCGGTTCGAGTTGAACCGCTCCGGAGTCGGAGGCTCCGGAATTTCTGGGAAGTCCTAACCGAGACACCGAACAGAAGTTCTGCCAGCGGAAAAAAGCAAGAAAAGAAGGAGACGACGGGGGCCGACCTAACTCAACGTCGAGCGGACGTGGCGGGGTGTTGGGAGAGTTTTGGAAAAACGATCTACATATGTAAAGAACTGCTATTCCTTAAATACAAGTATTAGTCTAGCGCACTTTTTCTACTCATACATTTGTTTTATCGAGCTATAGAGTCAGTATTAATGAAAGATTGCTGTAAGACACTCTAATGTTTAATTTATATAGTGCGTTAACTGAGGGTAGAGAATTTGTCCCATTAATACAGAAAGGCGAAATGGGTGCACCCACATACACAAAGTCTTCTGTCAATTTGGAGTTGTCTGTTTTGCACTTGTGCTGCCTTTGGAACTCCCAAACAGTCATAGCCATGCTGGCATGAGATGGCCTCCGAAAACTTGCAGAAGAGAGGCACAGCCGGATGATGATAAACCCGCGAGGCTCTTGAAACAGCTGTACAGTCCACCATCCTCCTATGTGGTGTGTGCGTCTCTTGTTTTAAAAGTTCTAAGCAAACATAAATTTAGAATAGAGTCGCAATCGACTCCGTTTCTGTCAGAAGTTAGTCAGCTGTTTGCTCTTGCTTGCGCTCTTTGAGAGCATTTGGGAATATATCCGTCTCGCTCTAACCACTGTGATTGAAATAAGACACTCAATGTGGACTATCGCTTAACACCGCTCAAAATTGAGCAGCGAAAATTTCATCTCTTATACTCATTGCTTCATGACTTATTGACCTGGAGCCTGCTTAAACGTTCGATGTTCCAAGCTGAAATATTATATTATCAAGCCTCCAAACTTTTGTTTGTTTCAATTTACGTACAGTTTTTCTGAACAAAATTATTCGTGAACCCCGGTTCGAACCCGAACCTAGGTTCAGCGACCTTCTGAACCCGCTCCGTGAACCCGAACTCAAAAAATTTCGCGGGTTCGAGCCCCGGAGTGAACCCCTGTCGATTTTTATGAGGTTTGCAGCCCTGGTTAAAGCAAATGCTGTAGTTGATCGCCAGCCCTGCGAGCACTTGTTGCCGAAAGCTGATAGCTAGAAGATAGAAAACTGCACACTGAAGAATTGACAAGTGAGTAGAGAGCACACTTGGCTGTTTCCAAACACTGTTGTTTTTATCATTTCGAATGTGTCGAACCAATTCGAAGAGCACAAACGAGCACCGTATTTGAAGTAAGCTAGGCTCTAACGATTTCCTTCTCTTAAGTGCCTCTCACAATCGGGCCACAAATCGTATCTTCAGCATTGCAAAAGATTTTATTTAAAAAATACAAAAATCTATCTGCTGCGGGTAAAACCGAAAAAGGGAACGAAAAGAGACGTTCAATTCGCTATATTCTCAAATACGATGCCAAAGAAAGAGCTTCTTTCGATTCTCCTCTGCTTTTGTATTTCGCTGACATTTTTGTTGAGAGCAAATTTCCTAAGCAGCAGAGATTAAAACCGTAACCTTTAACCGCTAAAAACGCTTTAAAATTTGTAACCGAAACCGTAACCGAAATTTTTTTTTTCTTATAGCCGTAACCCTATAACCTTTATTACCATAACCGGTTATCAGAACCGAAACAAAAACAAATATACGGGTTAATTTCGGTTTCCCTCTACTAGTAAAAATTTCGATAAACGTAAATCAATGTCGGGATAACGTAGAGGACAGAGACTTCTGTGCTTGTGTTAGTGAGCAAGAGAGCTCTCTCCAGCCTACAACTTTCATGCAAACTGGTCTAATCTGGTCTAGACCTGTGTAAGCCAAATGGAGAGGACAGAAAAATATACCCTCTCTTTCTATGACACTCAGTTATGCATGGCCGGCTCCATACTTTGCGCCGCACTATTGCTGACGGCCACAAAGAAAAGAGAGCGAACGAGAAAGAGTGAGTGCAGCTAACCAAAATCTTTACCCTCCTCATCTTTCCATACGGGCATTTCCACCAAAAGGTCAACCTGGGCCAAAAATTAAAAGTTTTGCTAGCAGAACCACCCACACAAATAAGTGTTGAGCGTTTGTTTTCAGGAGTATAATTTATAATGAATCCCCGCTTTTGTCTGCATAAATTATTAAATAACCAAAACACGAAACAGAATTAGGTTGATAACCGTAACCGCTATTCCACAACCGTACTTTAACCGTAACCGGAAAAAAACGGTCGGCCAAGACAGTATCCTTAACCCAAACCGTTATTCGTTTCGGTTTTAATCTCTGCTAAGCAGTATTTACCTGTCATAGCCTAGTTATGAAGCCATGCATCACTGATTGTCAGAAAGAGACAGACACATTTTCCGTCCTCTCTTGTTACACTCAGAGAAAAAACCAAGCCGATCGTGCTTGATATCAAGCAGTTTTGATATAAAAAGTACGGTAAGACGGAATATTATTGGATCCAAGCCGAAAATACTGAAATCAAGCACGAATTTCTGAGACGTTCGAGGTCAAGATTAAATGTCTCCCAAAGCATTAAAGAAAAAACTAAATGAACTTCGTCCGGAGATCCCTTGTTCCAAAGTGTCTTTTGCGTATAGCTGTAGAGGTTATGAATGGGGCGCCTGTGTGTCTCACTTTCCGCAGACACTTATTGTGTTCGGCTCATTTAAAGACATTTGTTTCGTGAGCGCTCGCTCAACAGTGTCTCTTTAAATTGTTATTGGCCGACAGACTCGTTTTCAAAACGAGACAGAGAACCACCGAGAATTAAGTGTCCGACTCAGTGAGAGACCGTGTGTTCGTCGTTTTTTCTGGTTTGTCAGTAAGCTGATCAAATTGAAAAAAGAGTTCACACTTATTTGAGAGCTAAGCGAAATTGTTATGTCTTTCGAAGGGCTTTGTCAAATGAAAATTCTAGCTCACGTATTTTAAGTGCACGTATTTAAGTGCAGAATAAGCATGAGTTCACACACACTGGCAGGTTGACAGATCTTTTATGTCAGTGATCTGGTAGGCTATTTACACTGCGCAACAGTTAACTAGCACTGCACCTGTCTGGCGTTCACATATAATTGAAAGCAACCGAAACCAAAAAATATTTTAAGGGTATCAACTTTTGTGCTTCAACAACAAGTCTGCTGGTGTTCATCACTGTCTCATTATCTCAATATCAAAACACAAGTTTAGCTGCTTTCTTCTTCTCTCATATGCGCGCTAGTTAAGCCATTTTGCCATTTTACAGCCACAAAACCAAATATTATGAACAATACAAATACTTTGCCTAACTTTTGTAAAAACCAATTTACCAAAAAGCAATAAAATTACTAACCAATTTGCCCGTTTACCACAATTGACAACCAAAATATACATACCAGCTCTGTGATGCCTCTTCCATTTGCCTTACTAACTTTCACATTTTCCAACGTAATTGCAGTAACCCTTGCAAAGAGCTGCCAGCCAGGCAGCCAAATAGCAAAGGACCATGGTCAGCCAATGTACACGAATGCGCCCGATCCTCATGCGGCATGTTGCTGGCCTAAGCTAAGTCCAAATCTCTTTTTTTTCTACATATTCTATGACAGAGGAGATAAATCTAATTTTTGTAAGTCATGAAAACAAATGCATTTAAAAACCAAGAACCGAAAACACAAGCAGAGCAGTAAAATGATTAAACAGATACATATATACTTATATATATATATATACATAACGGATAATATTTGAACAAAAGATACTTGTAAATTATGCATATTTGAAATAATTTTTATTATTTTGGTAATACGATTATTATATTATGATTAAATTATTAAACTATTAAAAACGTGCTAGTGTCAGAGTCAAGCCTAAAGCTAAGAGGAGCATACAAATTGTTTAAAAAATTAGCTAAATCTAAATCAATAAATGAACAAACCAAAAAAAGTTATAGATTTTCAAGAGGCAAGTTATTTAAGTATATACATACAGATAAATATATTTAAATATGTTTAAGCAAGCAAAGAACCACTAACACCTAAATAAGCCTAATTTACGATCAACTTAAAGTTAAAGATTAAAAAGAGAAAACTAAAAACCAATGGCAGATACACATCTGTATTAATCCAGCAAACAAAATCAGAAATATTTGATTAATTTAAGAAGCTGTACATAGATATCCACACACTCTCACACACACGCACACACACACACACACAGTAGGCTCTACGCTCGGGCAAAAACTTTCGCAGTCACCCCAAAATGTGTAAGTTTTTGATCTAAGCGAAGGGCTACACATAACTTTTGAGTTTTGCTTCACTTTAGGACGCTTCTAGCAGCTATAGAGAATCCACTTTGTTTTCTTTTCGTAAACGCATCAAGTACCTTCAAATAAATAGTGTGAGCTGTAAAATAAAAGAGTTACCTGCTTGCCAAAGATATTAAGCATAGAGATATCACAAATGATTTGCCAACTTTTCCAATATACTTTTTATGATAGGAACCAACTGAAGTCAATCCATTGTATGGTGGAACTAACATGGCAGGGGTGGGTTTGAGAAAACACTTTCGCATCTTGTTAAGAAGAGAGAAACTTAGTCGATCGAATTTAAAGCAGAAACAAAATTTGAATCAATGCTAAGCAAGGTCAGATGTAGTTCACTCCCGAAAGAAACTCATTGGGAAAGGATTAATTTGGTTATGGAATATTTTATTATAAAATACTTGAAATTAGTTCTTTTCGGTTTAAAACTTGAAATTAACGGAACAATTTGGGAGGAGTCAGTACTAAATCAATTTCTTTAAACTTCAATATATCTAGCCTTCTTTATGGGTTGTGTATTGGAGATCGACTCAATTGAGTCCCACATATTAAATTGTTACACTTCTGGTGTCCCCCAAGGTAGTCACTTGGGTGCATTGCTTTTTACTCTCTGCATTAATGATCTAACTTCAGTTTTGACTGACTCTCGTGTGCTTATTATTCTCTCCGATGTAATTAAAACTATGTTTAACTTATGCTGATGTGGTTTCTCGCAATAATTTGCAAGCTGACTTGGATGCTTCTGTCTTGGTGTCAAAATAATCTCTCAAACCTTAATAGTTCAAAGTGTAAAGTTATTACATTTTAAAGAATTCTAACACAACTGATCACTTATGTCCTTGGTAATGTGGCATTAGAATGCTTAATGATCTAGGGGTAATTCTTGATCATCAAAGTGAATTTTACTCAAATGTAACTGCTACTGTTAATAAGGTCAGGAGTGTTCTTGGGTTTATAAAGCGTTCAAGATTCTGCACATTGCTCTTGACCGTCCAATTCTTAAGGGCGCAATATTCTACCCATCCAGACCAAATTGAATCAGTGTAAAAGCAACTCGTATTGTTTGCTCTTTGTGGCTTTAACTGGAATCCTGAGATCCGTGTACCGTCGTAATCTAGTAAACTTCTTTTAATTAACTGTAGAGTTTTTCTTGGGGTAAAATTAACCTTTGCGTTCCTATTTTATCTCCTTATCACTGAATCGTTGCACTTCTAACTATGCCTTGAATGAACCGTTTCGTTTCCTCTGTGCTGATTACAATAAACTCTACCGAGTAATCATCTCGGAATCTTCTCTTCCTGCTTTAAAACTACCATATTATCTGCCTGTGGTAACAATTTTTAAAATGATTGTTTGCATTCCTATGAAATGCCTGCGACTCTCAGTAGGTTCGGGAAAAATGAAGGTCGGCTGTTATTTTGATAATTTCACAGCAGGAGCGTCGGCGCATTTGCATCTTGGATATTCCCGAAATTTAAATAGTTAATCAAGGGTGACATAGAAACCTCTTCCAACCAAATTACAAATAGAATTCCCATCCTATGGTGAAACAGAAATAATGAGCGTGTTTAGCAGCATAAATCGATGACAAAAAATCGACTATATTTGTTAGATTGTGCTCGTAAACTGGCATGATGCGCAATCATGCTTGCTATTTTTTGTGATTGTGTTAGATGTGAATCTAAAAAAGAAATAGTTTGTTAGAATTGCTTGATTATGATTTGTTATCGATATGCCACAGCTGTCTAAAGTAAACAAACAAGCAATTTAGAGAGGGCAAATGCAAAATGAATGTGGAAACCTTTGTTTTTAATAAATGAATTGGCAGAGGACGTGGTTTCGCCAGTAGCTCTCGGAAATTCGTGCAAGGCTCTGGTTGTTGCGGAGGAGGAGGGAATCTTGAAAAGTCGCCACTCCAAAAAGAAGAATCCCTGCGTACGCGTAGTAACCACCTCATCTGGGTACATGGACACCTCTACACAGTTTTTTAAGACACTACCATTCGGCTCCTCCCAGAGAAGAGCTTGATAGGGATGCCCATATTCTCATACAAGATCAGCGGTGGGCAGCAGAAATAACAAAAAGGGTACAACAACATTCTTTTTTTTTGTCATTTGCTATTGATCAACGCGATTCAGCGTGTGTTTGTTGTAATATCTATTGCGTCGTGGAATTAGAAAAATAACGGGCCGGGTTACGCGGGTAAAAAGGGCTATGCAGCTGCCCATCGCTGTACAAGATAATCACAAGGAATGAAACCCGGCGCCTGGTTACGGAACGATGGAATAACCTTCCGGCTTGCGTTGTAGCTAGGGTCACGTGGTCCTTGTTTAACCTGGGCTTGGGCGTTGCTCAGATTTCTAGAAGAACAGGAGGAGACATAACTTCATCTTTTGTCGTGGGCCATAAGTACAAAATTAGAATGAACAAATTTAAGGATTATTTCGATGTCCGTATTAGCTGATGGCTCGGCGGGATTCCAGGCCGAGGAAGTAGGGATCAGGCGCGACGTATTGATTTAAAATTTGTTGGTCGGGGGAGAGGAAAAAATAGTCCTTATTCCCCATTGTCTTAGCCCATTGCCACTTTGGTTAAATAACATTTTCAGACCCTTTTGCGTGGATTGGAGTCCTTCTTAATGGTAAATGTATGTTAGGACAAAGGAAAAAGATTTGGCCATCGGATATTCGATTTTATGTGCACATTCTCGCCGTGGCCGGACTTACAACAAACATTAAATGGCTAACAAAGTCTTAAGGAAAATTCAAGGGAAATTCCAGGAGCAGTTGGTGCTAGTGACGACGGTAATAAACATTTAGTAGTCAGTTCTTAATTATAATAAGCTGTTTGTTGTCAAAAATTCAAACCTACCGCCAACAAAAATATATCGATAACTTTGTTGCCTAAAAATTCTAACAAACTCGTTCACCAGCAGACTAACACTTTTTTTGATTGATGATTTTGGTTAGATGATTGATGTATGCTGGTGAACACGCCCAATCACTTGGGTTGTTTGTTTATATGTTTCCAGAGTTGCTAAGTGTAACCCACTGAAGGGCGCGAAATAATTTTATTTTTATAAATTTTTGTTATTTTGAGAATAGACATGAATTTCATTTAACACCTAAACGTATATTAATCGGGCATGTTCTCAATTCCACTACTTTTCGAAAAGTAAATCGAACGCAATTCCGCTTCAGTTTTGTTTTTGTGTTCTCAATTTCGAATAAAATTGCTCTCTTTTTACTTTTTGCAATCCACTGAACCAAGCGAGAATGGCACTAGATACACAAGAGGGCAACCAGAATTCCAAGCGAAACGATCAAAAGTCGAAGATGAGAGAAACTGACTTTTATGTTTCACTCTTCGCTTTTGTTTGCATAGCCAAAGTCTGGACACATTAAACAAAAAAAATCTTTAAAAATCAATTAAAAACTAGAATGCTAATTAAATTTCACTAAAAATTTCTAAATTCATCACAGAACTTAGAAAAATTTACTTTATGTACATCTTGCAACTGTAAGAGTGAGTAATTTGCCAATTTCTTTTCATTCCACCGAACAACATGCATTACTTTTTAAAACGAAAAACTTTTTTCGTTTTGGTGTTGCGAGAACATGAATCAATTCCACTTTCAAAAGGTTGCCGTGGAATTGAGAACCTATAAACTAGACTTTCGAATAAGAAAATTAAATCTCTTAAAGTTCTGCTGCACTGACGGATTTTTCGAAAGATTTACAATCTCTAGAGATTTCTGTGGGTGACACTTTGAGATCGATTTTTTTAAATTTTTTGCATAATGTCAAATTTGAGATCTTTGTACAGAAAAAATAAAGCTCCATTAAGATCCGTTTAGAATGGATAGTTTTTTCATATGCTTTACTCGATTTTCAGATTGGATGAAAATCTAAGTATTGACTTAGGTCGCTTGAGTGCGATCAAGTTCCAATTAAATAGTTCTTTACGTTTCTTAATACTCCATTTATTTACTTCAGTTTTATAGAGTTAGTTCGTTTCAAAAGTTGACATTGAAATTTGGAAACAAGAAAGAAGTAGGAAGCCTAGTGCAAAAGTAAGTGAAATAAAAAACACGTGTTAAGCGTGGCTTGGCAACAACTGCGCGCGTCTAGACTTTGGGGATCTCCCAGATCTTGTCTGCTGCCAGTTAAATAATCTCGCCATGTCCCCGCTAGTTGGGTTTAACGGCTCTTCTTCCAATTCGCTCTTAAGCAGATTTCTCAAGTCATCATCGCTCGCCACACAACAGCTGTTCGGTTTGCTGCTTACGTTAGATGCTGCTGTTACGCCGCGGGGTTGCCACTTTGGTTCACGCGGCAACACTAAGATCAATCGAAGACTAAATGAATATTATTAATATACTGTTTACGATATTTTAACTAACGATCATTAACAAATATTCTTTTTTTTCGTGAACGTTAAGCCATCTATGGATGTAAATTATTTTACAGATTTTCAATATCTCGCAAAATCTACCGTCATCTTGAGATTTCGCAAAATCGTGTGAGCACATAAGATGTTTAACCAAGAAAATCTCACTAATAAAAAAATTAACGACTCAAATTTCTTCGCGTAACTGGACACGGCATTCAAAAAGTCTGACTTTATTCTGCAGGGGACTGCAACTCGGCTTTAAGCCGACCGTTTTAAAACTTGACTTTTTGTTATTGTGATCAACCAAAAGGTGGGAATGTGCAGATAACCAAAAACCATCAGAATTTTTTTGGTTGAAATTTATTAATCATTATTGCGTTTTCTACTATTTTAGCTTCAAGGCAATATAAATTCATATTAACAATTCAAAATTCAGTGCATTATTTGATAAAAAATTTAGCAAAAACCTTGTATTCATATCGATAGACGCCGACTTGGTAGCATTATGATCACGAAAACAAATGCGTGTCAAAAACATTATTCAATTACCTGCAGTTCATTGATTTCTAGTTGATACCTAAAGTATTTTTCAGCCCACCCCATGTCATGTAGCCCAATACAACAAATGGAGAATTTCAAAGTTTAGAGATCAAAGGAGCCATAACAGTGTTCCACTTCATATTCACATTCCACGAGTACCAATCCAACTTACAATGTTATTTATTTTGTTCTACAGCGCTTTGCAACATTTTGCTGTGCATTTTTAGATACAGATTGTTCATTTTAAGTAAACATATCACTTGCCTGAGATCAGAAAGATACTAAGAGTAGAGAGTGAAAGCATAACGTTTTTATATACAAACACACACACTCGTGAATAGAAATATGTATACAGAAGTGGCAGAGAATAGTAAATGCCATTTAGCTATTGTTCCTATCGAAACAACATCATTAAACAATTCCTTTTGCTTAAGCTCACATGGCTACGATATTGATTTGAACCTTTCCGTCCATTCAGCTTTTTGCACATACAAAACACACACACACACACACACATACACGTATGCACATCCATCCAGAAACAGCCGCTTCCTAAATAGAACTAGAGCAAAGAAATACGTAAACAGAAATGCCAAAGCAAAATGCATACAAAATGTTGCAAGCCGACAGCGCTTTAAGCAAAACAAACAAAATAAAAAAAGAAAACTATCAGCGAGGTTTCCAGCAAACTAATTATACGATATAGAGCCGACATACATACTTACCAGTACATACAATACATATATAAATAATCAGACTTTTTACACTACTCACTCTTCATTCCTACAACAAACAAATCCAAGTATTTATGGTTTAAACTCTGCATTAATATTAAATGCTTCAATTAATTAATATCAAATGCTCTTTGATCATTCCCATTCAACATCCGATTTCTTCTTAGAAACCCCAAGAAATCACATATAGAAATGTTACCGAAAACAAATGATATATTATGGCAAGTTATTTCAAACAAGAACAAACAACAAAAATTCTATTCACTAAGTTCAAACTGAATGCAAATGCAACTCAAATACACAAAAAGAACAACAACAGCAACAACCAGAAATATATCATTTATTGAAAATGTTGAAACAGCGCCATAAGCGCTCCCAAATACTTGTATCGTATTTTAATATCTCGACAACAATCGAAGGTCGAGAAACGACAATAAACTGTGAAATGAAAAAAGAGAAAACAAAAACTAAATTATATTATTAAAAAATTTGCAGAGAATGGCATTATTAATGATGACAAAAAAAAAACACAACACAAAAACTTGAAATGTGTAAAACTAAAACTAAACATTTAAATAACAAAACCAAAAAAAGCAAAAACCAAAAACAAAAACAAGAAATTCATTAAAATTGTTTTCTAATAAAGAAGATCAAAATGTGTTTTCTTTTTTGGCGGCACACTATTAGTGTGGAAAGTGCGCAGAAGGTCACCCTACAGTAATCTGTGGGAGCCAACTGTGGTGAGCATCACCACTCATGGTCTAAGCTCTGCAGTGTTTCTGTGACCAAGACAAAGCCTACCGTTGCAATCAACCCACGCAGATAGAACAGGTGTCCAATACGGCTGGATTATGTCCCTCAAACACTTGTTACAGATGGTACATCCTTCGGAGACTCGTTTAGATCTGGCTGTGTGGAGTGCCCATATCAACAACATCAGCACCAGCAACAGAAGCAACGTAAGCACCAATCCTGCTCACCAGAGTGGACAGCATGAGCCTCAACCAAGGTACACACAAGTCAAGTAACAGTCTAATGAGCTTATCCGCATTTCGTAGGGCTTGAGTCTGCCATTGAGGCGATGAATGCTAAACAGACACGCTTCAAGAAACGGTGATGGGGCTTAAATCCAACAATGCTTTTCTTAGGTAGATGTGCAGTATTGCGCACATTCGATGAATGGAAATATATAAGGCCTTACTGATACCCCACGCGTCTTGGATTCAAAGTTGATCAATCATACGCACTGTTGCCCTTGCCTACATTTTTTAAATTTTAAAGTAGTTGGTGTAGACTTGGTTTAAATCATGACCATTGAACTAAACTGAAGTGCTGGGCATTACGGTAGCTGCCGTTTCTGCGTTTAGTCTACGTTTACGGTGCTGCTCATAAATAGACTATGTAGGTAGGTTTTAAAAAGTTTTTTTATTTGTTAATAAAAATGTTTATGGCATAAAAAAAAAAAAAATTTTTTTTAAAAAAAAATTAAGATAATATGGTTGGGGTAAAAGAAATTGCAGGATTTTTACAAAGGAAAGTAAATGCATTTTTAGTCAAACTTAGAATGAACTTTAATCAAAATATGTATTTTAAAAAAACAAAAAAAATTTTTTTAATATACGCCCATAGAACTTCTGGCCTTTTTATCTGCAAAAAAAAAACTGAACCAAGTGCGATTTTATCAGCCTCATCATTGCCGAAAGTTTTACCATTTAAGGAGTTCTGCAAAGATCGAAATAAATGGTAGTCTGATGGTGCAAGGTCAGGGCTATATGGTGGATGCATCAAAACTTCCCAGCCAAGCTGTCCCAGTTTTTGCCGGGTCATCAAAGATGTGTGTGGTCTGGCGTTGTCATGATGGAAAATGACACCTTTACGATTGATCAATTCTGGCCGTTTCTCGTTGATGGCTGCATTCAATTTGTCCAGTTGTTGACAGTAAACATCCGAATTAATCGTTTGGTTCCTTGGAAGCAGCTCAAAATATACCACACCCTTCCAATCCCACCAAACACACAGCATAACCTTCTTTTGGTGGATATCAGCCTTTGAAGTGGTTTGAGCTGGTTCACCATGCTTGGACCATGATCGTTTTCGATTAACGTTATTGTAAACAATCCATTTTTCATCTCCAGTTATGATTCGCTTTAAAAATGGATCGAATTCATTGCGTTTAAGATGCATATCACAAACGTTGATTCGGTTTGTTAAATGAATTTCTTTCAATTCATGTGGTACCCAAATATCAAGCTTTTTCACCAGTCCAAGACTTTGTATGTGATAATGAACGGTTGATTTTGGTATATTTAACTTCTCTCCTATCTCACGCTCAGTTACATGACGATCCAATTCGATTAATGCTTTGATTTGGTCATCATCAACTTCATTTGGCCGACCTGAACGTGGCTCATCTTTAAGTGAAAAATCTCCAGAACGGAATTTGCGAAACCAATTTTGACACTGTCTTTCTTTTAAGGCTTTATCACCATACACATCACGTAACTTTTTAGCAACTCTCTCTGCGCTTTTTCCTTTACGGAAATAATAAAGTAAAATATGACGAAAATGCTCTTTTGTGGACTCCATATTAAAAAGGGCGCCAATCACACAAATGTAAACAAAATTACGCGCACTTTTTTTCTAAAGCAAGCTAATAGTGACAGCTAATAACTGACAAAAGAAAGAATGCAATTACAGAGTCACAAGCAGTTAAAAAAATTATAAACGCCGACTATATGAAAAATCCGCAATTACTTTTTGGGCAACCCAATATATATGAGTACGTGAAATTTTGGGTTTATATTTTCTTTCATTTAGAAATATTCTGCTAATATTTGGATTCTATATTTGAGAGCATGGCAAATAAAGTTCGCGAGTGTCTTCCAGTCTTTTCCATTTAACCATTCGTTGACTTTTTCAATATTCAGGAAGCGTAGTTTGAAGTGCAGATTTCTAATTTCGCTGACGATGGCAATAAAGAGTAGCACATCTTCGACAGCTCCATGGTTGCACAAGGTGCACTGCGTGTTTGACGTTTCCATGTGGTAATTATAGTTGAGTGGTAACATTTCCGAGCGATCGCGACATATTAAGCTGATGTGATAAAATAGTTTTTATCTCCTAGGCTTAAATTTAGTTTTCTATAGCTCGTTCGGGTAGTGCTTTGTTCCGCCAGAGAAATATAGGAAGTCCTCGTTGAGTCGTACATTTTTTGGATAATCTCTGTATGCGAGTTTTTCCATGTGATGTGGTCTGATAAGTTGATGGAAACATCTAGCTCACTGCCTATCCTTTCCCACTCTTGGAAAAACTGTAGCCTATTCTCAATGAGATAACTTGGGCCCAGTCTTGTTTCGATGTGCAGTGCATAGTTTGGCGTATTCCTTGGTAGTCTGAAAAGCTTTTTTTTAGAAAAAAGCGCTGTAGTTTTTCCACATCCTTAAACGAATTATAGCCACATATTTGAGCTGCGTAAAACATTATGGCTTTGGACGTTGCAGTGAGGTATTTATACTTAACATTATGAGCCACTTCTTGTTTACCGCGCAGTGACTTCCAGCATGAGTTGATTGCCTTCATTGAGTCGCTTAGTTCTGCTCAATTACCACTCCAAGGTACATATAGTGAGAAACTTTCTCCAGTACTTCCCCGTTTTCAGTTGTTGCCGTTCTCTCTCTGCCGTTGCGAATCGTCAGTACATTTGTTTCAGAGACGTTGATCCTCAGGCTTCACTTTTGACAGCAGCTGTGCAACGAGTTTAGCATATTTTAAATTCCTTTGGGTGACTCTGACATAACGACCATAACGTCCGCGTACATAAAGCCTTAATTGTCTGACCTGCAAATTTGATTCCTCCAGGAAGAAAAGGGACTATATCGTCTATATACAGAGAGAATAGTAGTGGACTCAGCAAGCAGCCCTGCTTGACGCCTGTATTGTTTTCAAACCTATGGATAGTCCGTTTGATAACTCCCAAACTTTGAGGATATAAAAACAATTCGGAGTACTATACTACTGTGGGCAAAAAATACCAGGAATTTGTTTTATAAATCAAAAAATTATTATTTATTCTTGTAAAATCATTTCATTCCCCTCAATGTAGTCTCACCCGAACGCATTACATTTGTGACGTTTTTACGGAGAATTCGCTGACGAAATTTCGATCAGATACACGCAGAGGTTGCATGTGTATAAAAAATCCGGGTACCGTATCGAAACCGAAAACCGAAATTATTTGAAAACCGAAATATACGGGGGTGTCACGGAAATCTCTAGAGATTTTGACCTCGGTTGGTTTGCAAATCGCTCGAAAAATTCGTCGGTGTCACAGAACTTCAAGAGATTTCATTTTCTTATTTGAAAATCTAGTTAGAACAGAAGCTGTTCCAATTAAAGTTCCATCGCTAAAAACAGGGCTGCATCTCTCGCAAAAAAATTTCCCTAATTTAAGTTATGGGTTAATTTGATGTTAAACTGAAATTTTTGATTGTGGTAAATGTTTTATGATGCATTTTTAAATTATAGTTCAAATTTTATTCACATTTTTCATAAATAAAATTAAAAATTTAAATATTTTTTGGAGCCAAACATGAAGTGTAACTCTCCAGCCCTTAATGCGCTGGCTGCCGACCAGATGGAGCCACAATCGCTAAACGGCGCCACTGATGTGGTTGGTTTCGATTAACATGAAAGACTTTGGTTGTTTTTCCTAATAATTATTGAAACGCAAATTTCAATGTTTAAACTAATTAAATAGTTTATTCATTTTATGCAACCTATCCAGAAAAATAATTTTGTTTACAGTTCCAAAATTAGTTTTGCTTGTCAAAATTGTTTGGGTGGTGAATTTAGCTAAATCTCCCGACAAACACGAGAGATTTGAAACCAACCGAAAGAGATTTCTGTGACACCGAGAATTGGTTTTGGGTTGGAATTTGGTTGGAAGAGATTTCTGTGACACCTCCGATAACCTTTAACCGAAACATTTATTTCAGGACGTACCGGTACCGGGATCGAAATTCGTTTCAGTATTAAGCTCTGTCTGTAAATTATTAGAAAATGTAGCCTTCTTTGCTGAAATAGAACAGGTTTTTTATGATAGAGATTCTGTTTAGAGAAGGTTGACAACCAACTATTTAGAGATCTATGACAAGTTAACATGCAGCTTAAGCAATCATTCGCAATTATTTGTCATTCTCTGAATTGTTATTTGCAAATAAGATGAGCGTATAAACGAAGGCGGGGGCAAGAAAACCCCCCAAAAAAAAAACCCCCCAAAAAAAAAAAAAGGAATAAGGCCCCAAATTTCATATGAAATAATACCCCAATTTCAAAAATGAAATAGCACCCCAATTTATGTACATATTTTTAAAATTGAATTTTAAGTACGAAATGGTGAAAATTTGATACAAAAAATGCAAAGGGTATTATAATTTTGCTCAGAAGTTTGCAACGCATAGAAATATTCATTTCCGACCCTATAAACTATATATATTCTTGATCAGGACGACGAGCTGAGTCGATTGAGCTTTGTCCGTCCGTCTGTCTGTCCGTCTGTCTGTTTCTACGCAAACTAGTCTCTCAGTTTTAAAGCTATCGAGCTGAAACTTTGCACAGAGTCTTCCTTTTACTGCACACTGCTAATATGTCGGAACCGACCGGATCGGATGACCATATCTTATAGCTGCCATAGGAACTATCGGTTGAAAAGTGGGTCTTTGTGAGAAAAACTTTTTTGTTTTTAATGTTAACGGCTCCCACTTCAGCAATTATTAATATTATGCGCTTTTACATAGATTAGGAAGTTTTTGTCAAAATCGGATGACTATATCTTATAGCTGCCATGGGAACTATCAGTCGAAAAATGGGTTTTAATGAGAAAAATTTTTTTGTTTTTAATGTTAACGTGTCTCACTTCAGCGATTATTAATATTAAACGCTTTTATACAGATTTGGAAGTTTTGGTCAAAATCGGATGACTATATCTTAGAGCTGTCATAGGAACTATCGGTTGAGAAGTGGGTTTTATTTAGAAAAATTGTTTGTTTTAATGCTGGCGTTCTTAAACTATGATGTATTAAAACATTTGCAAGGGTATAAAAACTTCGGCAAAGACGAAGTTAGCTTGGCCTTCTCGTCTTTTATTATAAATAAAATAAAATTTTCTGTTCTTTTTACGTAAATCAAACTTCCAGTCTACGCAGAGTCTCAAACAATTTTTCTGCACTCTATAATTTTAATTTTTATGTCTACTTCGCACAATGCAAATCACTAAACTGTTCAACATACTCCTAAAAAAACATATTGAAAATTGACGTCTTATTTCCTGATAAAAATGAAATATGGCCCCAAAAAATTATTTTGGGGCCTTATTTCATTTCTTCTTTTGGGGACTTATTTCATTTTGAAATTTTATTTAGGAAATAATGTCATAAAAAGGAAATAACACCCCAAATTTGAGAAAAATCGTTGTTTTTGTTTTCCGTATAAATTTTTGGGGCCTTATATCATTTTGTTTTTGAGGCCTTATTTCATTGGGGGCTTATTATCCGCGCCTAAACGAACTCGTTGACTTCTTTGATGGGAAATTTTTTTACCGTATATGACTTACGATTTGTGATTAATGTTGATGAGTAAAAAAATTGTTCTAACTAACACTCTGCAGTGGACCTTTTATTTAATTTGTGCTTACCGTCACCAAAGCTGGAGACCAAAATCGGACCATCTTGTACGTAGAACACGCTTCTTTGCACTTTTGGCTTACCGTATAGTAGATGCTTAAAAAGAATTATCATAAGGTTTGCGGGCCAACCCTTTGTTTTTGTTCTTCAATAGCTTTAACATTCCACTCACAGCATTTAATTCAGTATTTTCGTTATATTTCCAACTTCCAATCTTGGGGCGTACGACATCCTGAAACTATCATTACGAATTCAGAGAGATCAAAAGACATTCAAAATTTTTTTGGGGGTTTCACATAAAGCGGTGGTATTTCTTTATTTACCATTGATAAACCATTTAATCCATACATGTTAATTTGGTATAAATAATTTAAACATTTATGCATTTATTTATTATAATTTAATATAGTTGTATGTATATTTAGATGCGTTTATCATATTCTTTACAAATTACTCGCCGGGTTTTTAGTTCCACTTACAAAACAGAAATGCGACCCATGATTAGAGACATACTTGGTATTGTTTTCTTTTAGTTTTCGTATGAATATTATTTAAGGTGTAATTAACTGTTAAAGTGAATTTGAAATTATGTTACAAAAGTTGTTTGTTTTAAGTTTAGTTAGTGCGTTTCTTCAAGGAACCAAATGTTAAATATTATAAACTATATGTAATACGTAAGTGTGTGTGTGTGTATGTATCTGGTAGAAGTTATTAATTTTGCTGGGTCTGGGATTGTGTTGGTGGTTGGTTAAGTATAATACTAATCAGTCTTTATAACAAAAATAAATATGGAAAGTGTGGAGACTGTGCGAGTTTTATCTAGGAATTAGCCAAGTGCTTGGTGGTGGGGGAAGGGTTAAAAGCCAAAGTGATTGAAGAGTCTGGGAGATATGTATGGGATGATTCCTCTTCTCGTTTTTATGTTACATTAGTTAATATTTTATATTGTCGCTTTGTTACAATTACAATTTTACATTTATTTATTTAATTATTTATTATTTAGCTTAAGAGACCATAGAAAATATGTGTGTGGGAGAGTGTGCAGAAGCCTATGCCGACTAGCTGAAGCGTAGCATACTTTTTGGGGCTAGATTAATTTCTTGTATGTTAAAAAAACCATAGAATTGCAGCTTAAATTCGTATGCCTTTTGTTTTTGCAGAGAAATTGCTTAGATGAAAATATTCCTTCTATTATTATTTAGTGCTTGCACATATGATCTAGTTATAGATTATGATATATATATATATATAGCTTCTTCCTCTTCTTATAGCTTAGATATTTCATTCATTCTCATTTGTGATATGATAAACTTTAGTTTACATTGATTGATTACTTAATTATCTTACACATTGTATACGAGCGAGCAGAGCATGTATAAATATATATAGAGATATAGTTATATATATAGCATATGTATGTATGTAAGTGTGTATATGGCATAAGGATGGGTAGTTCAATTAGTCAACTCTCTTCATTTGCGTGGGATTTGTGCTACTTAGTACTTGAGTCTCGGTGTATAGGCGAAGCATTTGAATGGAAATGGATTAAGTTTAGTGCAGTTGAGCCGTCACATAGAGTCCACAGTCCTGATCCGAGGCCATGGAATAATTGGCCGAGTCCCGATCTTCGTGTATGGTTGGATGTTGTGTGATGGTATCATGCGGCATTTTGGCAAAGGCATGATGGGCCGCCCCATAGCCCAAGTGTCCATACGGCGACTCGGCTGCCTTGCTGACATGCGGTAAGCGGCGTAGAAAATGCGGATTGGAGTATCGCACGCCATTGGGCAATGTGGTATGCGGCGGCGGCGGCGGCTGTGCTGCTTGGCCATGGCCCAAAGCCACTGCTGCATTGGCATAGTGTATGCTGGGTGTCTTAAAGCTGGACACTTGTGGCACACCACCCATGGAGCTGGTCATGGCTGAGGTGGAGGCATAGCCGCCCACGGCACCGGCAAGCTGCTGGCTGTGACAGCCCACCGGCAATGGCATGGTACTACAATGTGCTGTATAGTCAAACTTCTGCTCGGGGGCAGTACGCTGCATGGGCAAAGTGGCACTGTTCATGACGGAGCCGGCTGGATCCGCATTAAAGCTGGACATGCGCATATTGGTGCAACGACCGTACGGTTCCTCCTGTATGGGCGGCTGTGGGGGACGCGGTGGTGGCTTGCAGCTGGCCCTTGGCCTTATAATCACTTCCAGTTCACGCTCTTCGCCGGAATGCACGCCGCTAGAGGATTCGGAGGGGGCACGATCTGGTGGCGAGGTGGTAGTGCTCTCAGTGGTTGAGGTGGTGTCACTGCGTGGCGTAAGCGCCTCATTGGGCACACCAGAGTCGGCACGACGCAGGCAACGGGGTGTGGAACTGGAGGCGATCTGGATGTAGGATAGATAGACAGACAGAGTTGGGAATAAGTGAAAGTGGAACAAGAAGTGACAGAGAGAGTGAGAGAGAGAGGGGAATGTAAGTAAGGATAAGACGCGACTGGCTTCAGTTTGTGGTAGTCTGCAAGTGAAAACAAAAATCACATCAGGCAAAAGTCTAAGTACTCCATTATCCTGTCGGAGTCTGCAACCAAATCATCCATCAAGCTTGGACCCTTGCACCGGCACTGCCCCCCTCTTTCTCTGGGCTGGCACTGATTTATGCTGTCTCATAACAGCAAGCATAAATCTCATGCATTGCTGCATTGGGAGGGACACACACGGCGACAGGGGCGTTGCATAAAACACGCCCCACAAAGGCAACAGCCCATTGCCTCTGTCATGTTAATCACAAAAGTGCAGGCAAACGGTTACAACGAACAATTGATACTCTTTGCTTAAGTATAAACTCGAAACCAAAACTAGTAGAAACCACAACGAAAAATGATTCTTAAGTTGATTATTTCGAAATATATTTAAGCAAAGATTGAGCATTTTATAGAAATCAGTTGGTTTGTTTGGCAATGTAAAGTCCTGCGCTCGGAAATTAGGATCACCAAGGTTTTAAATAGAAATTTTTAAATGGATATTTGTTTCGATGTATATTTTTAGAATGCAAATCTATTCAGGCAATAGAGAGATATCATTTGACGCGTATTAAAAAGTACATTCTATCTTTAATCTGAATCTACAGATTAGAGCTCCAAAACACTAAAATAAAAATACATACAGGCAGATTTTGAGTTCTCAATTCCGAATTAAATTGCTCTCTATTTACTTTTTGCAAACCACTGGTCCAAACGAGATTGGCACTAGATCAGTGTTGGTTACGACTGGCCAGCTGAGGCCGAAGAAATTTCGCAATTCACACCGACTCGAACCGAACACAAATCGAGGATTGTGCTAAGAGAGCAAACAGCTTTTCAGCGGTCGATAAAGTAGGTCAGAGCAGGTTTGCGTCGCTTTATTTTCGCACCCCCAATACAATCTCAATTTTCGGCCTTGCTCCTTTTGACCAGCATTGCACTAGATCAGAGAGCCGCAGCCATAGCCAGTGGGGGGCCCGAACGCATGCGGTAATTCTCTCGTATAAGAGCCGAATGCTTGCCGAAATATTTTTTAACACTGAATATGTGAAATTTTGACAACCGCTTTCTCGTCCCTATATCGCTGAGCAACACTGCTAAAAAATATTCACATTATCTTTCTTCTCTTCTTGCGGAACACTGCACTAGATCAGGCCAGGTCAACCCATAACCATTGTGGGCTGAAGTCTCTCGGCAATTAACACTGAATGCTTTGCCAAAGTCATGCATCGGTGAGTGTCTAATTTCACAAAAATTTGTAATTAATGCCCTTTAAAGTATGTATGCTCTGAAAATACTTAATTGAGAATAATATTTATTATTTTTAGGCTAAAAACTAAATTATTTTTTATACCTTTAGCTGGTCCGACAATTTTTGTGAATATTCCGTGCTGATGAGTCAAAACAGGATGTTCATAAAGCATACTTTGAAGGGCATTACCCCAATAAATTTTGTGTATAAATTTTAGAGACAGACATATTTTTCGCTCCTCTTTAATTGTCCGGCTTTTCACTAAAACATACAGGGTTTGTCCGGAGAGTAATAGGACTGATTTTCTTCCGGAAGGTACTTGCGAAGCGTCCGCGCACCAAAGTAAACTTGAAACGGTACAGGGCGTTCCTAGCTAACGAACGAGCGGCTGGCCAAGTTGTCTTGAGCACCTGAAGATTCTGGACACATATTAACGAAAAATAATTTCATTTACAATGTCTGTGGTTAAGATGGACAAAGCAAATTTGAACATATACAATTTGTGAAAGAAAGATGGTACTTAAAGTGAACTTAAAGTAACTGTACAATTAGTTATAAGCTACTGACTCAAAGCGAAAAGCATTTTCTGGACTTGGTGTTAAACGAAAGTAATCAAGCAATTCTAAGTTGCCGTGGAAGTGGAATTGAAAAAAGCCTGATAGACTTAATGAATAATTACGAAAGATTTGTATTTCACTTTATTTATAGCAAAATAAGTTGTGGAAACCTGCTAAAGGGCCTAAACAGAACGACAGAAAATTCCGTTCGTCATATAAAAAAATAAAGTTTATATTGATTTTATCTTATTATATTAAACGTCTCTTGTTTTGTAAACGAAACTAACAATCGCAATCGCTTTTTGAATGCTTGCATTCAAAGTTACAAGTCAATCTTATGCTCTGAGAAAAGTCAGCCTAAAAGCTTATGCATAACAACCAATCAGATGAAAGGAGGAATTGCTTGTCTATTTTTGGTTTCATTGCATTTTGCAGATTCCAAATGATTAAAATAGTTATTAAAGGGAAAGCAGGATGGCTATAATGCGTTCTATAGGTATAGGCAGCTCTTTTTGGCATAAAAGGCATAAGTTATTTACAGTTTTAAGCATATACAACTTTTTTATACACTCAGAGCCAGCTAAACACCAAGTAAGGTTTAAATTTGATGCATCTATATTTTTACAGACAGTCAATGATGAGTTTATCGAAAATTAAACAAACAAAAAATTTTGGAAACTAAAGCCCATGCTAACTTCGTCTTTGCCGAAGTTTTATACTACCAAATGTTTTATTGTCAAGAGTTTAAGAGCACTGACATTAAACAAAAGTTTTCTCATTAAAACCCTTATCGACCGATAGTTCCTGGCAGCTATAAGATATAGTCATCCGATCCGGTCGGTTCAAGTGACATATTAGCAGTGTGCAGTAAAAGAAGACTCTGTGCTAAGTTTCAGCTCGATAGCTTAAAAACTGAGACACTAGTTTGCGTAGAAACAGATAGACGGACAGACAGACGGACGGACAAAGCTCAATCAACTCAGTCCGTCACCCTGATCAAGAATATATGGTGATTCCATGAAAAATCGCCCACTGGGATTTTGAATGGATCAGATTAATTTCGTATTCCTTGTTGGCAAATAGTATATACGTATTATCAGCATTTTGCTGAAATTCACGTAATTCATAGGGAAAAGGGATTTGAAAATTTATCTTCAAATATTTAATTAATTTAGTTGCTTATCAAAGCCATTGGTGATAATAATATTTTAAAAATCTGTAAATTAACATCTGAACCCAAACTTTCAAATTATTCACACTTAAAATTTTAAAATTTTCTGGTTTCCCAAATCTTGAAAATAAGTAAACAAAAATTAATTGCCGCGAAAGGGACGTTTTTTCTTCATTTTTTTCTCAAAATTAGGTCTTGTATCCAGGAATTTACTGTATTAAGCTGTAAATGGGCAATCCAATAGTTCCAGAGTTATGGCCTTTTTCATTATTTAAATTCACACAAGTCACTATAATACGACACAATTTTTAAAATCACCGGTTTTCAACTGCTAAACATACAATGGGTACAAAATCTACCTATATTCAACCACCAAAATATTGCCCTCTTAAAATTAAAACATACTAAATCTGATATCGTTACTAAGAGTGAATTTAAATAAATGAAGAAGGCCATAACTCTGGAACTGTTGGATTGCCCATTTGGCAATGCAGTAAATTACTGAATCTGGTTGCCAAATGTGAGAAAAATGGGGAAAAAACGTCACTGTGACAGTGTTTACCACTCTTGTTGAAACCAAAGGTAATTGGAATTTTAAGTGTGAACTGAGTTCAGGCCAATTTACAGTTTTAAAGTATTGATATCATAATGGCGATAACAAACAAGTAATTGATATTTTAAATATGTAAATTTTCAAATCCTTTCCGCAGTACGTGAATTTCACTGAAAATGAAAATACGTATATACT